>PVIU01021782.1:0-30804 GCA_004026605.1 Ondatra zibethicus
CCACAAACAATGACACCAGGACCTATCTCTTCTGCATGTATTAACTTTTTGAGAACCGAGTCTTTTTGAATGCACTCCTTCCTAGGCCAGGAGAGATGGGGGTGGGCCTTGGACTTCTAACAGGGCAGGGCACCATGCCCTCTTTCAAGGAAGAAGGGGGAGGGAGGAGGGGTGGGGGGTAGTGGGAGGGTACCGGGAGAAGGGGAAGAAAGGAAAAAAAAATTTATTTCTTTAATTATGTTCTTGAATGGAAAAAATAAAACAAAACAATGTATGGAAAAATAAATAAATAAATAAATAAATAAATAAATGAATAAATGAATAAATAAATAAATAAAAGACTCTTATGTAGCCCAGAGTTTGGGAGTCTGAAAGTCTAAGACTGATTAGCCATGTTTAGTGAGATCATCATGCTGTGTTGCAATACGGCAGATGAACATCACATGGCGAGAGTATGTACAAGAGCCAGCATGTCATACCATATTTTTAGGGGGTCAGGTAGTAAAACTGAAACTCACAGCAACTACAACAATTGAACTGCATCACCCTCTGATGTGTACTCTGGAGGATTCCACCTCCTTAACTCTGATGTTCACATTTAGGTTCTTGGGAATAAACTTAGTTTTCAGAATCATTTCATAATGGCATGAATTTTCTCAATATTGTATTTTACCTCCCTTGAATTTTATGATAATTGAATAAGCTCATGGATGTGAAGTATTTAGCAACATAAAACATAGTGCAAGTTGAAGATTTCACTGTAAATATTTAAGCTACCAGAAGGTTGCCTAACTATGTAGAAAGAACACTAGAATGTGGTGGCTCGGATAGAATTTATATTTTTACACTAGTCATTTATGAAACTCATCTGTTCTTTCATCCCTTCTTTTCTCAGAATTCATTCCAATAAGAATTCAACTAACACACTTTCCAAGCCAAACATCAAGCATCATTTCTACCCCAGCCAGCACAATTCCTGTCTATTTTCACCTCTAGTTGTTGATATGGCTAAATATTTTGAGTTCAATAATCTATGTGACTCAAATCTTATTTCATTCTGAATTCATCTCCAATTTGTTTATTGCTACTGAAATAAAATCCTACCTATAATTAGAAGCAATTTCACAGGTAAAGAGCAGATTCCTCGAGACAACTTCTCTACCATCATAGAGCTGCTACAAGTGTAAAGTCCCTTGACTAGTTATGGCTCCTACCAACTGACTGTAAAAATCAAACAGGATTTTTCTTATCCTTCACGTTCAATAATTCAATAAAATGACTTAAAGAACTTGCAAAAGGACTATCCATATGATTATATAGTCTTACAGCACATGAAGCTATAAATCAGCACTAATCAGAAGAAGAGTCACATATAAGATCAAAGAAGCTTTCAAATCAAATACTTCTTCTATAGAATCTGTATGTCTCAGCCAATATACAGCAATATATGTAGAAGTACCTAATCCAAGAATGCTTTTGCCCTTTAGCTCATGTCCTTGAAGCTCATGAGCTTCAGTGTCCAAAGATTTTTATTAAGGATCTATTATGTAAGCATGATTGATTGAGCCATTAGCCAAAGGTTGAACTTAATCTCCAGCCCCTTCCATGTTGGGCTGAATGTCAGGGTACATTGAGCTATATTAATCACATATTTTAATACTATAATTCTCTACTCACAAATTGTGTTGCCATAAAGTGAACTGATTTTTTTCCTTAGGAATGCTATTTTTATCTCTTGTCTAAAACTATGATTTTCTATATTAAAAACCACAAAGAAATTCATGTTCACCAAGTACTACATTTTGATGGTTGACCTAGCTAAGGCTTACTATTTCTCATTACTTTTCTGGGCTCCTAGCATCTCCTGTGAAATTAATTTATTGGATTAATTAACTGTTAAGATTATATCCAGCTTTAACTTTGGCAGTACAAAATATCTACCATTTATGTATTGCTTTTTAAATGCTGGAAATCATTCTAAGAACCTGACATTTTTCTCTCTGTATAAATCAGTTATCCATCCTTTATAGTCAACTAACATAGGAAAGTTTCTAAGTGATGGAGATCAATTTGAAGCCAAGAAATCTGGCTCCAAGACTTGCTCATAACTGATACATTGTGTTCATCTTCCAAACACTAATACTGTACTTTGAAACTATTAGAGATCCCCCTTTCCTCTTTCTTCTCTTTCTCTGTCCCTCTATCTCTCCCTCCTTTTCTCCCCTCCATAACTCCTTATCCTTATACCCGCACAATACCCACTAAATAAACTCTATACCCAAAAAAAAAAAAAAGAAACTATTAGAGTCTTTATCCTTCAATTCTCCAGGGTTTAGCATGTAGTCATACTTAGGGGGAAACTGTTAATGAGATCAGATACCTTAGGGAACAATTTGGTACCCTAGGACTGTATTTGTTTTTGGTTATGCATACCCATCCCCTTGTAAGAATGCATTTTATATACTTGCTCTTTCATCTGCATGAAAAATGCACACACAGCCCTCTCCAAACAATGCACCTAACAGCCTCAGAGCTCCCCAACCCCAACCTGTACTAGACTACACATATGCCTATCTCTAAACAAAGGTATAGATTTCCTCACCACTAGTAACAATCTGATTTAGACAGTTTTTGTTTGAGTGTATTTCCAAAGTATCCAGGTATGAAGAACAGAAAGCTTGCTACAGCCTATGTTTGTATTTGGATGCATGCACTGGAAGGCAAAACTATATAATTTGCATAGAAAATATCCCATTTACCATTTTATACACGTGCATATTTGGGTGTGTGTATGATTAAATTCAGATGCATTATGCGAAGGATCATAGGGAATAAGAAAAAAATGAATACATGACCTAAATGAATATATAACCTAGTATGTCAATCAAATGATAGAACCACCCAACTTTGACTTTTAGTAACCAAACTATTCCTTCTCTTGAACTCCATAAAGGGAGCACCTAACAATTCCTGAGTTTTGTTTGTTTGTTTATGAGTGCTTCCATTGGTGTAGCTGCTGTCAGTCTTGACAGTGTACATTTTTTTGATATTGCTTTGCTCCAGATAATGTCTCACTTCTTTTACAGATCTGTATGAATCCATGTTTTCAGTTCTCTTAGGCCAAGAACCTGCAAATACCTGGCTGAGAGCCAGTAATTAATAAAATGTAACATTAATAAACTTTTGATCTGTTCAATTAAGAATAAATATTCATGCCTATCCTTGATGTTTATATCTCTTTATGGATAATCATAAGCTCTTGGATCCAATTTCACATATATCCATTTAAGAAATAAATGATGAACTATCTATTCAGAGACTATGTATTCAACATATAATAGTCAGCAAGCAATAAGCATTTTCTATACGTTATTCCATTTTCTGGAGAAATAGGAACACTATATTTGTCTGGTTGGTATCCCACTTGGGCAACTTATCCACAGATAATTTTCTCCTACCAGTGTCTCCCAAATAACAAAGCTATGTGTCCTGCATGGAAAACCACAAGAGGCAGTAAATTCATCAGAAACTCCAGGGGCTAAGAATAGTAATATTTGCCTAGAAGATTGAATTTAGAATTTGAATCCTATCAAATTTCCTACAGGAAACCCTAAGATGATCTGTCCTCTGAATCAGAGGTCTGTTTTGTTTGTGTGTGATATCTCACCCACCACAGTATGAGTATATTATGGCATTTCTCTTTCTGAGGAAGAGTACTCTAGAGGATGGTTGAAGAGAAGCTTTAGAAGATATGAGAAACTTCATTGGCAGTAATTATAATAACATTCCTTTATCAAGCACATTCTGTATGTCCCATGTTGTCTTAGAGGTTCAAATTCATGATCACAACCCCTCAGCTCATTGAATGAGCATCAGCCCCATTAAATGGTTTGACTTGGTCTCAGAAAATATAACCAGCCCAGAGCTAATGACTCTAGTAACTCATGTGAACTGGGAATTCTTCATTCCATGTCTGTTTGACTTTAGAATGCCAGCTTCTAACTTACAAGGGTGAAGCTAGAAAGAAAGGTATATCACAACCTAGTATTGTCTATTTAAGAATCAGTAGTACCGAGTCTTTTTGAATGCACTCCTTCCTAGGCCAGGAGGGATGGGAGTGGGCCTTGGACTTCCAACAGGGCAGGGCACCATGCCCTCTTTCAAGGAAGAAGGGGGAGGAAGGAGGGGTGGGGGGTAGTGGGAGGGGACCGGGAGAAGGGGAAGAAAGGAAAAAAAATTTTTATTTCTTTAATTATGTTCTTGAATGGAAAAAATAAAACAAAACAATGTATGGAAAAAAGAAATAAATAAAAAAGAAAGAATCAGTAGTACAAAGCATGTCAGGGTGAGAGGCAATTTCTTGTTTTTCCTTCTTTTACCAGCACATCAGAAATCTCTTCTAGTTGAAGAATATGGGCTTTCAAACAGACAGACATGGAGATGAGGCAAGATACTTCATACTTTAGACCTCAGTTTTCCCATCATAACATAGGATCTGTTACTTAGGGTGCCTTTATATCAATGATGGAACCTTACATACAGAGACTAGGGGATTCAAAAGAAGTAATAGAATGGGGTAAATCATGGATAATGCAGAACTAGATAGCCTCATGAGCGGTCCTTGTAAAATCCCTGTGATATGGCCCTGGACAATTCCTTCAAATCTTTATACCCCAGTCTCCAATCCCACAAACTGGAGAAGATTATAGAATTATTTCACAGGATCCTCAGGGGTAGAAAGTAGGGTTAAGCAGAAGGCAATCACAACAAAAGTAGCTGTCTTTGGAACTACTGATTCCTTAAAAACCTGGGAACAAATCAGGCATGGTGCTCTCTATTGCAGTTCTCTGAGTTTAAGGATAACTGGTCTACAGAGTGAGTTCTGGGCCAACTAGACCTATATAGTTAGGTAATGTCTCACATAAAGAGGGGCTGGAGAGATGGCTCAGCATTTAAGAGCACTGACTGTTCTTCCAGAGGTCCTGAGTTCAATTCCCAGCAGCCATATGGTAACTTACAACCAACTGTAATGAGATATAATAGCTTCTTCTAACCTGCAGGCATACATGCAGGCAGAACACTGTACGCATAACAAATAAAATTAAAAAAAAAAAACTCCACACACATAAAGAGTAGGTGCCTTGCTTTTCCATCTAGAGAATTTTCAGAAGACCACAGCAGGGCCTGATCTTCTGACCATTCTTCAAGATACTCTTTGGATAAGCCTTCCCAGACTCACCAGCTGGTCCTGTCTCCCAGAGTTGGTGCCAAACCTATGTAGTTCTTTAGACCTTTGTTTCTTGTTAAAACTAAACAATTAACTCTTTCTTGATCCATTTAGATATGAGCTCTCCTTGCTTAATTCCAAGTCAGCAGATGGTCACTAACTAATATGTTCTCTTCACCTTAGTCTGAGTGGTTTTGTGAGGCAACAAATCTCTAATTTAATCCTAAGAGAACCGGATCTCAGCAACTTTAATTTTTACTCTTAAAGAGCTTTACAAAGAAAGCTATTGCAGGTTTAGAGATATCGATTTTATTTAACACCGAATATGTATGAAAGCAGCCAGAGTGCTCCTGGCATAAATTACTTTGATATACTGAGTGCAAAGGCAAGAGCAATTTCTTTCTCTCTTTTAGCTTTCAGTGTTCAGCAGAGGGGTGTTGATTTATCACTTTATTCATTTCAACCAGACATAGGCTGCTCTTAACTCTAGAGAAGAAGGGATAGGTGGCTCATGTTGGATGGACTGGTAGGCGATAGGAGACATAGGAAGGAAGGAAGGAAGGAAGGAAGGAAGGAAGGAAGGAAGGAAGGAAGGAAGGAAGGAAGGAAGGAAAGACAAATACTCCATTTTCTAGCATCTCCCTTGTCTTCCAGTCTAGTTTGGCATATTGTAGAAGAAAATAAACAATAAGAAAATAATGGAAAAACCTCAAATAGAAATCAATAGATGGTTTTCTAGGTAGTTAAGTAAGACAAAATTATATAGCAAACCATAATTACATAGAGTATCAAACTCTCCTCAGTGAGAAACAGATAAAAAGTAGATAATATTATGATCTAATTTGTATTTCTCTTTTCCAGGTTCTATGTATCTTTATTAAATTCATGAAACAGACACAGAAATGTTCATTTTAAACACCAGAAATCCTTATTACCTTAGCCACTGATTTGAGAAAGTTACAGGGGACCTTAACATTCACCTCAAAGCTCTGCCTCTAGCACCATGAATCTGAAGCGGCTTGTCCCTTCCAATGATGTTCTGTGAATTCTTGAATATTTTTCTTGTTTCCTATAAAATAAACATTTGGGATTCTGGATCAAAAGGAAGTAAGATTTCATATTGCTGGGCTTCTCACATTGATTCTTCTATGTGTAAATTTTTAATTGTTTACTATGATTCCCAGTTGCAATCTTTTGTTGTGAGTTTTGTTTCTGTTGAGCGTCACTCAGTCAGTCCCTGTGCTTAGTGGAATACACTTGGAAACAGATCCAACTCCTCCCCAAAAGTTGGCCAGGTCTTGTGCACCTGAGTGCAGCCCTTTTGTCCCTTTCCCAGTTAGACTTACAACCACACAGAATCCCCTCTCACCTTTGAATACACTCTGATTTTCCCTCCTTGTTCTCCCACCTGCAGGCTTTTCTTCTTCAAAAGCCACATCTCCTTGTCATACTCCTGGTAAATTCTGACATCTTTCAGAACCCATTTCTAAGCTCCTTCTTCAGTGTCTTCTTTCTCAGGCAGAGTTCTGATGGCTTCCTGAGATGCAGATGGCTCCTGGGGAGCCAGCTGGACATAGGCACAAGGTCTGGCTGTCTAGAGAGGCAGATGGCATGCCGCTTCAGTGGTGGGGCTTTGCTAGGATTTTAACATTTTGTTGTTCACAAACTAAATCAGCTGTTTTGATCCCCATCAGCAAAGATATTTTCTGGATTAAAAAAAATATTTTGAAATATACAGAAAAAAGAGTTTTTTGTTTTTTTGTTTTTTTTTTCTGGATGAATTCTTGAGGTTTAGGGTGACACACAGTTGATTTTCTCAATTTAGTAGGGGCTTGATACTAACTACAGTTGCTTCCAAATCGACCCTTGCCAGTGACCAGTCATTCTCAGAAATGGAAATTAAACCTGACTAATGTTTAAATTGTTTGTCTATCAGGTATACCTTCCAAAGGTGAGTCATTCTGGCCTGTCCAGCATCTCCCGTTCAATGACACCAGCTTGAAGTCAACTGGCAAAGCACTGTGAGGATACTGTGCAGAGAAGTGAGATACTTAGAATACAGAGAAACACCCAGGAGGAGAATGGAGGGAAGCTTGAGAGAATGGACAGGAAAGGGGAGAAGGAAGAACCTGATTCTCATGGAGACTGTGCGGACTTCAGTTTTCTTTCCTACAGGAAACAATTGATCTAGTTAATAAATTGTTTCCTCTCTAATTCACCACACTATCAAGCTATAGAATCTTTGTTCATTGATTGGATGAAAACTGCTATAAATGTATCTCCAATTACCATTTATAGGCAAAACTAAAGACATATTTGGAATGAGGTATTTACGATTTTATTTTTTCAAACATCAGTAAGTTCATGTTCTTGGCCTGTATCTTTCTTTTTTTGAAATGATTTATTTTTACTTTATGTACATTGGTATTTTGCCTACATGGATGTCTATGTGTGAGTGTCAGATCTTGGAATTTTAGACAGTTGTGAGCTTCCATGTGGTTCCTGGAAATTGAACCTGGGTCCTCAAGAAGAGCAGTCAGTGCTTTTAACCACCAGGCCATCTCTCCAACCCCCTGTACTTTTCATTAGATATCTATCCTTATCAAGTTTGCTCTTTCTATACTAAAAAAAGATTGATGTCTTATTTTCTTGATTTCACTATTTTTTCAGATTATTTTATTTATTTCTGAGATATTGTTTGTCTCTGGTGCAGACTTATGTTTGTACTATCAAATTCATCAAACTTTTAGAGTATAGATTTCATGCAATGCATATGCTTTGCTTTATACAGGATACAATCTCTCTCTCTCTCTCTCTCACTCACTCATTCTCTTTCTCAAAACAATCACATGCTCTTAAAAGTAAACTTTTGAGCCATCTGCTGTTTGTTTTGGTAGAGAGTTTGAGATATTCTATTCCAAATCACTGCCACTGAACATAATTAATCATATAATCACATTTTTTCATTTGACCTGTAAGCTCACTTTTGTCAAATATTAAATTCTGGCATTTATTTTGGCATAAATTTCTGTTCCATCTCTTGTGTTGTTTCTACTCTGCTTTGATGATGCTGTTATGAGGCAGGTTTTTCTAGCCTGATCAGTATATTATACTTGTTTATATATATTTACCATTAAATTGTGTGAAATTGAGTGCTCTTCTTTAAAGTAATTGTAAGAATTCTTTAAAGAATTTCTCAGAACTTATAACAAACAAACAATAAACAAAAAAACACCCAAGAGGTAAGGGAAACATTGAGATTATTTTTTCTACTGATAATTTTAGGTGTGTGGAGTTATCTTTATTTTGTGTTAAAATATTTTGACAAACACTTTTTAATGGTCTTGATTTTATTAATTATCACTTAACAAATTTAAGAAAAATTAGTTGGCAACAATTTTTAATTTGTAACAATTGTTGGCATATGTGTTCCTTGGAGTATTTAGGAGAGAGCTATAATTACATACATTCAGGGACTCGCAGTCCTGATCTTAGGATATTGATATTTTCTTAATCCCTGCAATGGTGCACAGGATAAATTGAGTTCTTAGTTATGGTATAGCATTCAAAAGCAGTAGTACATACTGATCCACACTTTAAAGTGCTGAGATTAAAATATCAATTTTGTGCTTAATATCTGTGGCTTTCATTTTGTAAAAAGGAAAAGGAAAACATATCTTCTACAAGATAATTATGTATTATAAAATCAAGTTCAGGCCACATACTTAGCCATTTTCTGATCTTGAACAATTCCCCTAATTTTTTTGTCTTTTCTTATGTCAATAAAATAGAAGAGAATGCCTTGCAATAATGAATTTCTTCTTATAAATCAGGCTTAAATGATTAATATTTACCAAGTGCTCTTCCTAATGTAAATGCAAAATTTAGGAAGGTGCTAATTGAGCTGATCACTAAGAAGAAGAGAAGAAAAGCAAGAAAAATTGTAGGTCAGGTATTTAGTTTCACATCTATTACGGGAAGCAACCTTTTCGGAAATCACATGCAATGTTTCTTCTCTTATTCCAGCTACCTAACATCACCGACCAATTCTGCTCCACTACACAGGCAATATTCTGCTTCATTTGACCCAGGCATGTCTTCAATCTTGTTAAACTACAGAGCACAACAAAACCAACTCCGAAAAAGGTTAACTGAGGCCATCGGATTGATTGAAACTGCTTGTCAAGGGTGCTGTCCCTCACCATGTACAATGGGTTTTCATTAGAATTTTGTTGTCTGCCTTGGCATAGTTGGAAACATTCACATGATGGATTAATCAATTTCTGAGCTAATGCATTCACATGTGGTAATGACTTGCTCAAATGCCTCTCTGGCTGGCTGAATGGGCTTAAAGGAATTAAGTAGGACCACGAAGGAACCACACTTTCAATTAAGGAAGAAAGTTGCCAAGTATTCTTTTCTAACCTAGGAAATGAACCAAGCCTGATAATTTCCTTTTATTTCCCCATGACATATTACAAGTTTTTTTTAAAAAGCTAAACCTATAAAAAATTATAACGTCATTTACATCTTCAATTTGTAGTGCTGTTGGATGCATCATTAAGTATAAATGGGATGCAATAAAAATGCATTAATTAGTATAAAAGCAGCAAAATTTCAAGTTCATTTCTGTTCTCAGAAAGAAAGGCATATATTTATATATTTATGCATAATTAGAAATCACTAACTCATTTTTCTGTGATGAATGCAACAGGAAGACATGGAGAAAGAACTAAGCAGAATGATCATTTCCATAAACCATGACTGCACCTCAGGCCTGGGTAGAACTTCTCCTGGTTATTATACTCATAAAGTACCTATAAAAATGACTACATGTAGCTCCACACTTATTGTCTGTCATTGTCCCATGGATCAAGTTGTGTTTACAAGCCAGGAGATGGTTTTCTTCTCATTTCAATTGCTAGCCTTTTGGACGTCTTCTGAACTCTAGTACAGAGCAGCCTTTGGACACAATTTATAGCCTAGGCATAAAGACAAGTCTCTGATTGAACTGGAGAGCGGTGAAGGGCACATTGAATCCCATCCCACCTTGTGCCACTGTCGCATCCTGTTTATAGTTCTGAGCCCAGTGATTAACTAGGCTTCAGCCGAGGGAAGAGCAGTTTTCACAGAAGGTGATTATCTGGAGGAAATTTCATTTGCAATGGCAGTTGATTGTCCACCAAAAGTTTGCAGATCAGTCTCTTTGATGGTGGATGTGAAAAGTCTTGGGCTCATAAAGCTATGCATATAGAGTCCTATAGATATTGTGAACAAAACACAATTACTAAGTTAAAAATTTCAATTTCTGGATGTCCCTCTCTTTGTAGATTATGAACAGCTTCCTTTTCATAGCAGGAGAAGAGGATTTGGCTAAGTCAAATTCTAAAGGAAGGAGAACTTGAAGAGGATGTAGCTTTTCAAGCCAGCCCTTCCCCAGGACAAAACTTCATAGTGGTACATGCACCAATGTTGTATGTGTCCTTCAAGGTTACTGAAGCCTGCATACTTAAGGTTTCCTGCTGCGAGGTGCTCAGTCTCCTTCCTTGCCTAATCAAGGCTGAGACAACAGAGGCCAGGCTGCAGTGAACTGTGGGAGATAGTGGCTGCCAGCAATAAAGGGATGCACCGAGATTTGTGCCAAAATTCTATCATCCCTGATCCAAATGTGCTGCACCTTTGGTCTTTCCCTATAAACAGCATACATTTCTAAACTGGATAAAGCATTTTAGAATTTGGGATGTCAAGACATTATAGTCCAAATTTTGGCCCGGATTGCAGTCATTTGAAGTCTTGATGGGGACTAGTACACCAACCTACTTCCAGTGTGACTCAAGCTAATGCTTGACAAATTGTTGGTAGGAATCGAATGCTAGATGTTGGCAAGAGTCTTAAGGATCCTTGAGTGTCCTCACAGAGTGTTGACAAGTATCTGATAGATTATGTAATCCCAAATAGAACAAGAGAAAAGTCACTTGGACTTTGGAATCTACACTTTCAGCCACATTCTGTCATTTCAATAATCCTTCTTTTACCATAGCTCTATATGAGAGTGCATAGATATCCCCAGTGGAGATAATCACTGGGGACTGGTTGCTAGGACTAGGTTCTGATGATAATGGAATCAGGAGCCACAAGTACACGAAAGTCAGTTCTGTGGCTCATAATGGACTAGAGTTAGGGGATCGGGATTAAAGATCTGAACAAAGTATAGATGGCTGAGACCAGAATTTGTCCGACAGATTTTCATTAACAACCTGGAAGACTAAATAGGTGCATTCATCTCAGATGTCCAGAGTGGAAATGTATCTCAAATAAGGAAAACCTGCAGAATAGAGTTAATGCTCTGGTCAGCAAGTATGCGAAATGATAGCATTCAGACAGTGCCAATAACGGGCCTAATAGATGGTGCCAACTGAATTGAACTGTGATAATGAGAAAGCCTTAAAACCCTCGTTCCAAAATCCAACACCACTATCAGCAGTATCTTTGGAGGGGGAAGAATAACAGAATGCAGATCAGCAAATCTGGGTGAAATGTAGCCCAGGAAGCTCATAAACCCCTCGTCTTCTGTAAGCAGAAAATAAGGAAAAAGTGAGAATAAAATCAGAAAAGGCTTTGAGCAATAAATGTGGCTCCTGCAAAGAAGTTGTGATGTTTTTGCTGTTTTTCCAGCTCAGATGGCTGCCCTGCTATTCTTTCCAGACATCCAAACACGGGTCAGTATGTCAGCATCTCATCCAGCTTCATCTTGAAGTGCAGAATCACACGGGCTTTTCCTCCCGGCATTCATGCTGAGAAACAAATCTTAGTGTGCATTGCAGCATAATTTATTCTTCATTAGTCTAAGATAGGACTTGCTCACGATTACATTCAATTTTAGTGTTTACAGATTCATTTTCATAATATTTCCTCTGGGCTTATTATTTCCATTTGTGAAAATGAACTAAATCTTCGGAGTCACAGTGAGCCGAGATAATTTGCGAGGGGCCATTGCTCTGCCTCACATTCAGCCAAGAGCTTTGCAGCAACAGAGGATGCTCCATTTGAGAGAACTTGAATTTCAGGTCCTCGGGAGTTTCTAATTTTTATCAAGTTTATTTTATTCTGCTTTGGCTGTCTATGGCATCACATGTATGTCAGTGTTGAGAGTTATGACAGAATTTTGGGAAAAGAAGTATTCTTTAGGTATAGCTCTGGTCCTTTCGTGGATGGCTGTGTTGAGATCCTTTCAATGGCCTCTTTGCCAGGATACTGGCCCTTCTTAAGACCATCCTCACAGTAGCCAGCAGAAATCTCCATGTAAATATTAATACAGCTAATAAAACTCTTTTGTGGAGGGTTTGCGTTACACAACATGTTATTCACCTTTCCATCCTTCTACTGCATTGATTTTAATTATTTAAGACATGATCAGTTGTGCAGTATCTTTAGTCACTCATGCATTCATCCAGTGATACGCTCTAAAAGCATGTTGTATATTAGGCTTCTGGTTAGGATTCAGGTGTGCAATGATGCTACTGTACAGTTCTTGAGAGTCAGGTCATTGTTGCCTCTGTGTAGCATCTTGCAACCTCATTTATTAGAAACAAAAGACTAGAAAATTTATGTATTATATTAATGTCCTGTCTTAAGAGTTTTTCTTGAAAGCCACTTCGGAAAACCCATGTGGATTTCCTCTGATACAGGACATGGGGACATCCTTATATTGATGATTCAAACAGGACCAGGAAATTACCTATAAAATTGATCAGAACCAACCTAAATAGTCTTAAATATTCTTTCTCAAGTTCTTTACTGCCCTATAATCTTTTATTAATTGGTTTCTTTTTTACTGTACTATATAATCTTTTATTAATAAGGGTTTTCAGTCTCAAAGAACAAAAAGTTCATTTGAAATTGACTTGTCTGTACAGGGCATATACTGTGTTTTGTGACTCATACCCTCTAGATCCCATTTGACTTCAGATATGCTTGCAGAGGTACACAGCAATGAACTGGGCTCCATTTCCTTCTTTTGTTTCTTGACTCTGTTTCTGCACTGACCCCATTTTCTTTTTTGAGACAGTATTTCTATCTAGCTTTGGGGCCTGTCCTGGAACTATCTCTTGTAGACCAGGCTGACCTCGAACTCACACAGATCCGCTTGCCTCTGCCTCCTGAGTGCTGGGATTAAAGGCATGTGCCACCACTGCCCAGCTACTGACCCAATTTTCTAAGAGCACCTGAGAATCACCTGTTGGATTGCTAAAACTTCTTAGACTGTGCGCTGGCTCATTTTATATCAACTTGACACAAGCTAGAGATGGTTTAGAAGAGGAAACTTCAGTTGAGAAATGCCCCCACCGGACTGCCCTGTGGTAAGTCTGTGGCTCATTTTCTTGATTGATGTGGATGCAGCGGGCCTGACTCACTGTGGGCACTGCTGTCCTTCAGCTGCTGGCCCTGTGTCAGAAAGCAGGCTGAGTAAACCACAAAGAACGAGTTAGCAAGCATCACTCCTCACATCTGGTGGACTGAAAGCTGTGAGATGAAATAGACCCTTTCCTCCCCAAGCTGCTTTTAGTCGCAGCATTTTATCACAGCAAGAAAAGTTCTTTCTAAGATGGGCTGCCTCTCTCTAGGTCAAAATTCAGCATGGAAATGATCATCCACACGCATCCATCTGAAGTTGTACAGCTCATCTAATCTGCCTGATTCCGGTCAAAGACTCAATGTGATCCACTGGCAGCAGGAACCTCCTCAGACCTCAGGGTTAGGGTTAGGGTTAGGGTTAGTATGTGTATGGATGGGGATACGGTTAGGGTTAGTATGTGTATGGATGGGGATAGGCCATCCAAGGACCAACTAGGTCAATGCCTCCCAGCATGGGAAGGAATGTTGGGAGGCAGTTTCCACCAGATACTTTTGTTCAATTTTAATGATTTATTATTATTGTTGTTATTATTATTTTACATTCCAACTACAGTTTCCCCTTCCTTCCCTCCTCCTATTTCCCCCATCTCCACTCTGTCCTACTCATCCGCCTTTCCTCCTTTTCTACTCAGAAAAGGGCAGGCCTCCTGTGGATATCAACTAAGCCATGACACATCAAGTTTCAATAAAACTAGGTACTCCCCACATTTTAAGGCTGGACAAAGAACCCAGTATGAGTAGTAGGATCCCAAAAGCTGGCATAAGAGTCATAGATAGTTCCTTCTGCCACTGTTAGTCCCCAAAGAAGAACAAACTACACAACTGTAACATATATGCAGAGGGTCTAGGTCAGTTCCATGCAGGCTCCCTAACTGTCAGGTTAGTCTCTGTGAGCCTCTATGAGCCCAGGTTAGTTGATTCTGTGGGTTTTATTGAGGTGTCCTTGACTCCCAGGCTCTTACAATGCTTCCTTCCTCTCTTCTGCAGGATTCCCTGGGCTCAGCCTAATGTTTGACTATGGGGTATCTGCATTTGTTTCCATCAGTTGCTGGATGAAGCCTCTCTGATAACAGTTGGTCTAGGCACCAATCTATAAACATTCACAATATCATTAGACATCATTACATTGACATTTTTCTTGCCAGCTGTGTTTAGTTTTATCCTAAGTCTCAGATCATCCAACCTCTGGGTCCTGGCATTTAAGGCAATGTCAGCACTAGGTTCCCTCTCGTGACAAGGGCCTCAGCCTGGACAAATCATTGATTGGCCACTCCCACAATTTCTGTGCCCCGTTTACCCCAGCACATCTTGTAGGCAGGACAAACTGTACGTTGCAGGTTATATGGCTGGGTTGGTGTACCAATCCTACCACTGGAAGTCTTGCCTGGTTCAGGAGGTGATCAGTTCAGGCTACATATCCCCGAATGCTAGGAGTCTTAGCTCGAGTCACCATTGTAGATTCCTGGGAGTTTCCAATGCACTAGTTTTCTGCCTAAACTGGAAATGCCCTCTTTTCTATTCTTCTTTCCAAATCTTTTCTCCCTCCATCCTCATCCCTATCTGACCCCTCATGTTCCCCTTCCCACTCACCCCCAGTCTTATTCTATCTCTTTCCAGGGAGAACCAAGCTACTTCTTACTCAGCATCTCTGGGTTTGCGGATTGTACCATATTATCCTTTACTTTACAGCTAATAGCCACTTATAAATGAGCACACACCACCTTTGTCTTTCTGTGTCTGGGTTACCTGACTCAGGATGGCATTTTTTTTCTAGTTTTTTTTTTCCATTTGCCTACAACATTTATTCAATTGAATCACATTAAATATTCCCTCCAAAATGCAAATCATTGAGGGTACGGGAAGGATGCATCTGGATAATTGCGTTTAACTGAGACCCGTTTTAGACTGTTTACTCACCCTAAGTACGACGCAAAAAACACAAAGGAATGACTCTACCCAAGTCCAGCTTGGTGAATCAATGTACTGATGGGTCTTATTTACAGAAATGTGGGTAAGAAGTTATTTACAGTAGTGTGGCTGATTCCAAAGCAGCTGTAAGTCCCACCCCAGGATGGGCAATTACCTCTTGGAAATTGCATGATTAATTACCATTTAGTTAGTCTTTTACTTTCCAAATACCATAACACTACCTGAAATCAAGACAGGCAACCCTAGCAATCTGAGACTCCACTTGGTTTGGGCTATACAAACTTCCTTCTTTTAACAATGTACTCAGCATCTTATGACCCTCACCTGCATGAACTATACATACATATCCCTCTCCTAAGAACATACCTAAAAACCTAGGACCTCCAATTTGACATACATGTTCATGTCACTCAAAACTGTGGAATAAGTACATCTTCCCTTGATACGAATCAGTGACTCCCTTTAATGGACAGTTCCTATTCAAATATACTCCTGGATATATCTGGCTATGGGAATGAGGGATCCTATTCAGCCTGGACCGGTTGGTGCTGGGTTCATGAAAACTGTGTCCTCTAGATGGAATTTTTATTTACCATTCAATGCCTATGCATAATTTGGCATGCGTAGTATTAAAATCGGGTGCATTTGTGGTAAAGGTCATGCACAATAGAGAAAAGTTTGTTTAGCCCAAATATCTGTAATTCAAAATAGAGAACTAAGGTAGCTAGTCCTTAAGTAGATAGCCCCTCTTCCACTTCCAACATGACCCATAGATCAAGGCACTCTAGAATAGTTTCTCACTCAGTTGGCCTACAATGTCTCTGGGCAACATGTCTAACCTGCATTATCACTTTGCTTCTGAATTAAGTTTCCTTGCCATTTTGCAATCTTGGCATGCTTTTTTTCAATTCCAAGGGCCTGGAAGCTACAGCTCAGACCCTAATCACCAGTAATGAAGCCATATGTGTCTGGGGATTACATACAGCTAGTTGAGGGGGAAGATAGATGTGTATAGGTGGGACAGAGTAGCAGGAATAACAGGTGAGAGTCAAATTACACTCTCCATCCATTCTTTCTATGAGGGAATGTCAACACACTTGACTTAATGAAGGTGTGTTCAAGATGTATAGTTACAGCTTCTCCAATTAAGATGGTAATGGCCATGTTATGCTCACAGGATAGAATTGAACAGCAGACCTGATGATATGAAGTGAGAAGAAAGCCAAACATACTCTGTCATAACATCTTAGAAGAGCTGGCGTTATTAGCCCATGGGAGTCTTTGGTACATTGCATCAAGGTTGAAGGGGATAATAGTACATCACTTATCTGAAGGCTCTTAGATCAAAATAACAGCAGACATATTGTATAGGACTCAGGAGGCCAGGAGAACAGTGAAAAATGGCTGCCTAGCAAAGAAACAAGGAGCCTTGTTAAAGCTGTGCCCCATCACTGTATCTCGTTAAGCATAGCTTCATCAGACAATCTGTCAAGGAGGATGCAGAAAAAACTCACCAGTGAGAAAGTGCACAAATAATGCTCTTTGATAGCTATAGAAACAAATGTTTTAGGAGCTGCTAGATTTAGCAAGGAAAATACTGACAACTAATAGGAACTTATTTTGAGTAGAGATTACTCGGTGAAAAGAAAATAAGCAGATTGTTTCAGGAAGGTACAAGAGGAATGGAGTAGGAGACAAGAAAGCTGCAAGTTAAAATTTTGGTCTTGTTATGTAAAAACAAAACGGGAATAAAGGGGAGAATGCAGTAAAGGAAAATGGAGTCAACTTCGAACTTTGCAATTCCTATTTTATATGCTGTTTTTTGTTTTTTCTTTCCCTATTCTGAGTAATCAGTAGAATCAAAAGTCATAGAGATGAGTCTCAATTGTTTCTTGTCCTCTCTTAGTGATTCTGACAAATGACTCTATGTTAGAAGTCACAACAAACTGTCTTCTTCTATGTTCATATTTATTTTACCTCTATGCATCACAGAAAATGTTTAACTCAAGCCCACTTTGCTGGAACTGGGCTTGCAGCTCTCTTGATAGAGCACTTGTTGAGTATGCATTAAGCCTTGAGTTCAAGCCTCTAGACTGCTTAAACCTGCTGTAGTGCTGCATTCCTGTAATCCAGCACTTTGGAGGTAGAGGCAAGAGGAACAGTTCAAGATCATCCTGGGTTCTCCAGTGAGTTAACTGCTACCCTGGGACACATGAGATTTCATCTATTAGGGGAAAAGGAGAATGGGGGAACAACAGGGAGATCAAAGTACATGCCCACATGTATTAAGTTGTCATAATGAAACCCATTCATCTGTACAGTTAATATACACTAAGAAACTTTTGAAATTAACAAAATTGAATAGACACTTGCTGTTACTTTAAGCCACTTCTCCTTAAAGTTTACTTTATCCTATAATTAAACCTAAAAGTAGACCTTCCTTTTAACTTAAAGGCCTGTACTCATTGTCTCTTAAAAGAAAAAACAAGGATTGAACACATTTTTAAAAACTAATGTATAAGTTCGTGTTGATGCTATTTGAAGGAGGGGCTTAGGGAAAATAATTATCAGGAGACAGTGTCACATAGATATCCCCATCTTGATAACATTCATGACTTTAAGCATGAAGAGAGAGTCAAGATAGCCTTTTTGCTTTGTCTCAACATGCAATGCCTTTTCCTTTCAGCAAACAAATGCTCTTCAGATTCATCTGATACAATGACTTTTGGCTTCAAATAATGATCCAAAGAGACCTTTTTTTCCCTTTGTTTTTCAATAAATCACCTTGCCTCATTCATTTTAGTAGAACTGAAGAAAATCAAGAAGACAATAGGCTGTTCTCATGTGGATTTTTATGGCGATCACTTTTCAGCATAACTGAGATACATTTCTCATTTCAATCATGCCCAAACTATGATGGTAACTATGTGGTGCACCCTTCAGTCAGCCTCTCTATAACACTCAAGTGGTACTCACAGAATTTGGCATGCAGGCTGTTCTCACCTGTAACTCATGTGTTAAGTGCAGGTAATATTACCTATTCACCACAGATTCAGAGGGATTAAACGTGGAAATTCCTGTAAGCTCTGAGGTGGGGTTCAATCTTTTAAAAAATTAATTCATAATAGGATACAAAGTAATGGATTTTGCTACAGCATTTTCATACATATTCATTCTTATTCATTTCCCAATCCCACTGACTCCTCAATTCCCTGCATATTTCTTGATGGCCTCTTTACTGCACTACATAACCCCTTTCTGCCTTCAATGTCACACATGTTCCACTACAAGCTTTCCCTATTCCCCCAGTTCTTTCCTCAGGCCCTGTTTTCTCTCTCTCTCCCTCCCTTTCTCTCTCTCTCTTTCTCTCTCTCTCTTTCTCTCTCTCTCTTTCTCTCTCTCTCTCACACACACAAATTATGTATCACACACACACATATATGTATTTTACATATATAACATATATGGGCAAAAACATACACATAATATTTTTCTTTCTGAGTCAGGCTTATTTTATTTAACATATTTTTCTCCAGTTCTGTTCATTTCTCTGAAAATGTCAAAATTTCATTCTTTATAGCTTTATTACCACTAGATCTGAGGCATTGCTTTGCAATTCTGGTTTTAGATTTCAGAGGGCATGTTAAAGATTTGTTTATTTTTATTTTATGCATGAATGTTTTGCCTACATGTATGTATGTACACTGTGTGTATATGTGTCTGTGAATGTCAGAAAGAAAAAGGCATCAGATTCTATGAAACTGTAGTTACATATGGTTGTGAGCCTCTATGTGGGTGTTGGGAATCAATTACTTTTTTTTTTTTTTGCAAGAGTAACAAATGCTCCTAATGGCTGAGGCATTTCTCTAGCTCACTTTTGATGTTGATGATGCAATTTTCTTCTCTCCTAACTTCAGGCTTTTCTGAGACCGAAGTTTTTTTCCTTTCCATAAATTATTACCAAGTCATATTACTCCCATGCCTTTGGAAAACCTTATAGGTCTCTCCTACTTCCACCTTCAAACAGGATCCCAGATCTTCCTACATAAAAGACAAGCGATTTTATCATTTTTCATTAAATTGATCATGACTTGTCTCCACATCTCTCCTAAAAGATCAGATCTTAGAAATCTTACTTGATGACTATTTAATACTTCAAGTATAAGAACTGTTTTTTCATCTCTTTTGTTTTCTGTATATAACCCTCCAATGAGAAGGAACAATATAAAGAAAGGACAAAAGGAAGGAGAAAAAGAAAATCAATATATAGAAATCCATTCCCTTTTCTTGGTCACCCTCAGCAATTACGCATTGAAGAGAATTGTTCTTGATGGCAGGACACAGGGAGTCTTACCTTTAGGAAAGATCCATCCATATATATGCTAGCAGCACATCTTAGAAGCAATAAGGATGAAACCAATAGTTTTACTCTATTTTCTGAGTTCCCGCTCAATCCCATCCCATTGTTTTGATACTTTGTGGGCCATTCTAAATTGAACTTCCTCTATTCCACTTACTGTATCTTGTGCCTAGGCTTAATAGAAAATTGTTTTTATATGTCTATTTTTTGCCCATTTTGAGTTCCCTATTGGATAATGACCTCCACAAACCACTCAGTGAAACCTTGAGAAAATGAGCTGAGGTTATCAAAGAAGTAGAGCTATGGAAAGACACTAGAGCAAAGGAGACACAAAAGTTTCATTGGTTGTATTTGGGATGGATAGGCATATACAGGTGTGTGTGAGAGGGTGTGTGTGTGTGTGTGTGTGTGTGTGTGTGTGTGTGTGTGTGTGTGCATATGTGTGTATGTATTCTTGGGTGTGGCATTTATTGAGTGTCTCCAAGCAGAATGTTACCAATTTTATATAAAAGTGCTCATATTAATTACTTTTATGGCAATAAAATATCATAAATAAAAAGCAACTTAAGGAACAGACATTTTTGGCTTATGAGAAATAGATGTCCTCAATGGCAGTGGAGGTATGGTGGCAGGAACAAAAAACTGAGAGGTTACATTTAAACTATATACACAAGAAAAGAGATAGTAGGAAGTGCAAAGTGGCTGTAGTTCCTCAAAGCCCACCTGTAGTGATGTGTGTTCCCAAGGCTGCACCTCCTGAAGTTCCACAATTTCCCCAGTGTTATCTACTAGGGATCAAGTATTCAAATATGTGAATGTAAGGGGGACATTTTTTCTTTATTTTTATTTTTATTTTTAAGTGGTGTATGTGTGTGTGCACACATTTGTCTTGGAAGGTTAGAGGTGTTGTATCTCTTTGGATCTGGAATTAGAGGCAGTTGTTAGCTACCCAATATGGTTCAAGTCACATGAAAGAACATGCAATGTTCCTTACCTCTGAGCCACCTCTCTAGCCACCTACTGGATGTTTTATTCAAACTACACTTATACATTCATAGCCATCTTGTTATGCAAAATTCATTTAGTACAACTTGAAAATGCCCATAGTTAGTCCTTAACAGTCTCAACACTGTTCAAAAGTCCAAAGTCTCTTCTGAGACTCAAGCCAATACTCTAACTATGACTTCCTGTAAAATTTACATGCTTGTAACACACACTAGCACAGAGTATACATTCTCACACTGTCTTAGTTAGGGTTTATATTGCTGTGAAGAGACACCATGACCATGGCAAGTCTTATAATAGAAAACATTTAATTAGGATGGCTTACATTTTCAGAGGTTTAGTCCACTATCATCATCATCGTGCGACAGGGTGGTGTGCAGGTAAACACGATGCTGGAGAAGTAACTGAGAGTCCTACATCTTGACTCACAGGAATTGTTCTGACTCAATGGGAGTGGCTTGACTATAATGAGACCTCAAAACCCACCTCCACAGTGACTCACTTCCTCCAATAAGACTATAATTCTTAATAGTGCCACTCCCTTTGGGAACCATTTTCTTTCAAACCACCACACACGCCAGAAAGGAAGAATGGTGGCATAGTGAGGTATACCTAATTGAAGAAATACCAGAGGGTAAACAACAAATTCTATAGTTCAATATCTGATATCTGGAGCATTAGATTCAAAAGGCTAAGATAACTTTACTCTTCCAACTTTGTTGCTTATAACATGCATCTCATTCTTGGTCTGGTACCATTCTCTGTATGCAGCGCTCCATGGCAGAAGATTTATCTCTGGCATTCTCCAGCAACTTCAGTGCTTTACCACAACCTAGGCTTCACTATCAGTTTCACACAATGGCCTCTAAGCCATGTTACAAGTTGCCCCATCTTAGATGCTCTTTGAAATCATGGAGGAATAATCAATGCCCCCTCACTCTTGTAATTTATTGTCTCCAAAGTTAGTAGTACGTAGACAACACTGCCAAGTTTGGCCACAAACCTGGAATGAACCTCATCCCTGTAATCATTTTAGCTGACGCTTTTATATACCACATAAGAACAGAAAGTTTCTTGTGTACTTTTTTACAAGTTGTAGGCTTAACTAGATGGGGACAGAAAGGATACCCTTTCTATTCTGATACAAAGGAGGAGAATAGAAACATGGCCCTTGTCTCCTGAACAATTGAAGCCTCTTCTTTTGCACATGACTTGCAAGAAAGTTGAAGCTTCCTACTGCTCTTTTCCTCTCCAAGAGACACACTTTGTATCTCTTTTTGTCCCACTCAGTTTAATTGTAAACCTACGTATTAGTGAACAGCAGTAACCATGCCATTGATTCGTTGTAATGTTGTCTTAAAACTATTCCACTACTTTTTAATTCAGCTTCATGCAAATTCTCAGGACATGAGCAGAAAATAATCAGAACTTTAGCAGTCTCTAGTCAACCTGTTAATAGAATCTTTGTTCTGTTCTGCAACCTCATGAGCTATGTTTCCACAGGAACATTACTCTCAGCAGGTCCTATTTGAATGACCTTCTAAAGTTCTGCTTACACCATCTTGGTGTAGGAGGTCCTTCTTTCTATGTGTTGCTTTCATTGGTGAATAAAGAAAACTGCCTTGTCCTTTTGATAGGGCAGCCCTTAGATAGGTAGAGTAGACAGAATGGAATGCTGGGAAGAAGGGAAGTGTGGCAGACACAATGAATCTCTGGCCTGAGATGGACATAGGTTAGAATCTTCCCAGTAAGCCATGACCCTGTAGTGATACACAGATTACTAGATATGGGTTAAAGCAAGATGTGAGAGTTAGCCAGGAAGAGGCTAGATATAATGGGCCAAGCAGTGTTTTAAATGAATACAGTTTCTGTGTAATTATTTCGGGTATAAGCTAGTCGTGCAACCGGGAGCCAGGCGGCGGGACACAGCCAAGGGTGGCTGGGAGGAAAAGCAGGCCCACGCCTCAATATTACACTATCTAACCATGTTTCTAGCCCAAAGTCTGACACATTCTTTTTTGGTGCCAATCTCTATATTAGCAACCTCTTTGCTTCTGTGATAAAATGCCATGACCAAAAGGAACTTGAGAAAGTTTATTTCAGCTTATGGTTCCTGAGCCATACATGTCTAAATGGCAGGCAAGAATCTTGCAAGAAGCATAAAGATAAGAGGTCCATCTCAACCACACACAGGACCAGTTAAAGTAGGCATGTATGGGGTCATAAACTCTTATAGCCTATACCAATGATGTACTTCCTCATCAAGGCTGCACCTTCTAAAGGTTCTATAACTTCCTCAAGCAGAGTCATTAACTGGGGGATCAGTGTTCAAATACCTGAATCAATGGGGAACATTTTTCATTCAATTCACTATAGGTCCTACCCTCATAATCTTATAAGACATAGGTTATATAGGCACATATGATGGGGAAGAGAAGAGGCAATCAGAATAAAGACTTATTTGCCCAAGTTCACTGAGCAAAACATGACTCAAACCCTAGCTGTTTAGATTCCAAAGCCATATTCTTCTTTAAGTAACCATGACTATCTAGACCACTAGTTCTGAATCAGTGGGTTGTGACCCTTTCACAAGGGTTGCCTGAGATCATTTGAAAATACAGATATTTACATTACAATTCATAACTACCAAATTTCCAGTGATGAAATAGCAATGAAAATAATTGTATTTTGGGGGAGTCACCACAACATGAGGAACAGTATTAAAGGGTTGCAGCATTAAGAAGGTTGAGAACCCCTGCTCTAGACTCTACACTTGGTCACAGAATTCCCTTCTTTCTTCCTGGTTTCATTTGAAATAAGATATTCCTTTCATCTCTTTTTTCCGCATCCCACAATCTTATTTAGTCATACTTACAGCTTTGAGAATAATGTGACCCCAACAGCTTCATTACATGTGCAGCAGTCGAAAACATCATGTTAGAGAATTACATGTTCTGGCAAGTAAAGGCTCAATGAACCAATTTTAGATCTGATCTACTAAAAGCTTTGCATGTTAACAGATCAAAGGGAAGCCCACAGAACATCATGGAGGACCCACTCCTGTGATACAAAACTTGCTTCCATCTCTGCTCCTGCCCTGGTGTTTTAAGCCATTGATTAATTCACAGGATACATTTCTTTGTTCCCAAATGGATTTTTTTTTAAAAAAGTCTGTGTCAAAAGAAAAGAAGACACACTGTCCTCATTCCCTTCAATTAAGAGTTTGCTAGCATATAGTTACAGAAATATCTCCTGCTTCTACTTTCTAGTAACTACATTCCCAGGAGGAGAGCACTTCTAATGGAGAAGGAATTCCACTGTGTAGGCACAGCCTGCCCTCCATAGCCCCTTTTCCCATCTTTCCATTTAGTTTCTATATTTATCTTAGCTAAGGTGTGTGCTTCATTTACAAGTACCTGCAGTTCTTCAAAGCCTGTTACAGAGAGGAAAGAGACTAGTTCCACAGAGCACTCCTCCCTCCAGCCATCCTGCAGAAACAGCCTTCCTTGAATGTGTGTACCTGACTCACGTTTTAAATGGCCTGTTCATGACCACTTGGTTATCATTTCACTATTCAATTTTATCCGTCATCAGACATGAGAATTTACAGACTTTCACAAGCCCAATTCTGACCCACCTCGCATATGCGTACTCTCTGCTTCCCCATGCCTGTCACCTTGTGTTTACACATTAAGATTATGTAAATGACATTTGTAGTTGGTGTCTTATGTGCTGTGTCACACATACAGAGTCCTCTAAACTACGATTGTTTCATCTGCCTAGCTTAGCTTACATTTGTTTTCTCTATTGTTTTGTGTCATTTACCTGTTTGCAAACTTTAAGAATACTGGTTTTCCTAGTTCTGTCTCAGAGCCATCTCTTTTTTTGTGGAAAAAAAACTTCTCTCAGTAATCATACATCAGATGACTCTCAGTTTCACCTATGGGAAAGAATTGTCCCCATAGCTTCTGATGTCTATGGTACACCTTGCTGCATCATAGTCCAGCTTTCAAGCTCATGTCTTCTTTTACTCTGGGCACTGAGGATGCCTTTTGCCTGCCTTACATTAAGTCATTTTTTCCTTGGGCTTGTGTGCTACTTTTGATGTAACACATTTTCTGTTCTATATCAGAAGCAGATAAATAAAATGTTGGACAGATGTTCTTTGACAATTTTATTAAGACCCCCTACACTTAATAGGAAATAATTCTGACATCAGGGATGGCAAGACATTCCTCCATTTCTTTCCAATTCTATGTGGCTAGCAACAGCCCAGTTTCATCCTGTTCTTAACCCTGCCTATAAAAACTGTTTCCTCCCTTCTCTTTGAAAGCCTATAAACCATTTTAAATTTAGAATTGCTGCATTCTTTTCACATTGCACCATAACAAATCCCCATAAACTTAAAGTTTACAACCACACCCATGTAATTATTTTTATTACTATTTCACAATTGTACAGGTCAGAAGTCAGCCAGAGTAGGGACGGGGTCTCTGCTCAAAGTACTGCAAGGCTAAACGCAACTGTCAATCTAGTCGATGAGTTGTAGGTATAGCACCTTCCCTGGCTAGCTGTCAGTAAGGGCTGCCCACATCCTGTCTCATGAAGCCAGTAATAGTCCATGGTCTTTCTTAAGACTCCAGTCTATCATCCTCTAGTATAACTAGCTCAGAAAAAAAATACTTTTAAAAGGCTCACATGGCTAGATTCAACCCATGGGAGTAATAACAATATTTTATAATTAATCTGGGCAGAGCCCAATCATAGGAGTTATATCCAGTGTACCAAAATGCACCATTGTATTGGGCTTCACAAGATCATGGGCTCATCCCAGAATCCTATCTGCTGAGATGCTAGGGTGGTGTGCCTTTAGGTGTATGCTCTCTGTGTCACAAAGATACACGCATGTGTGTACACACCATGATTGTTCAAACTTGAGGTGTACTCTCCCAGTCTGAAAACTGAAGTTATATGAATCATCATTTCTTCTGGACCTCACTGATTCTTTTTCTTCCCCCCTATTTTTTTCCATTCTTTCAAAACTTCTGTGTTGTTCATTCAATTTGGTATGCTTTCTTTCCTATTATTATTCAATTAATCTTTTTGTTTTATATTATAGAAAAGCCAGTCAGCATTAACTTTCAGTTTTATCATCTTTTATTCATTTGTGTAATTACATTTCTAGTTTCTAAGACTTTATGGTATTATCCAGATTTTTTATGAGAAGTAATTTTTATGTATACAGCCATATCTAGTCTCCCCAGTAACTACTTTTCTTTTTAATCTTTCTTCTCTGAATTTATTTTACCTTGTTCTTCTCTTCTTTATCTTTGGTAGAGACTACTTCTCAAATGTCTAGGAATCCTAGGTAATTCCTACTGACTACTTTTCATACTATAGTCGTATGTAATTACTGCAAAAGCTGTTACTCTGACAGGCCAACTGAACAGTATTTCCATAGCATTAGTCCTTCAAAAAGAATTGAGCAAGGCATAGTATCTAACCACTCAATGAGAAATATTATGTTTTTATTGACTGAGAGCAACATACTCCCAGACAGGCAACTCTGAAATGCCAAAGGATCTGCATTTTCATGTCACCAAAGGATTCCCTTCATATCATCAAAATTGATGCTGTAGTCCTTTGAAATGAGACTAGTTATTAAAATTTTAACATCAGGTAGGCATCAAAATGAAAACTGAGAAAAAATATTGAAAAATAAAATGAATCCTGAGAAGTCTTCAGTGCTGGGGATGGTGTCATTTCTATTTCAAATTGTTAGGTTAGGAGTGAAAACCCATCACAAAGTAAGAAGCTTAGTAATCTTTCTTTTAGTTGAATCTGAATAAATTTTAAAATTAAATGAGAAAGTTAACAACAATACTCTCAGTGATAGAAATGATGAAGAGCTATTCATTAGCATGCTCTCTATCCATGAAGTTAAGATAATTTATTTAAAATTTTAATAATATTCCTATGACTATCTACCTTTCATTCTTATGGGGAGACTGAATTTCAGGGAAGATAAACAAGGAAACAAATGTAGTTAGAGGATAGTTTCCATGACAAGGATAATATTTGCATAAAGCCTAAATCTTCAGGGGTTTTTATTAGATTAACTTTTTATCTAGATATAAAAGGTATAAATAAATAATGATCGATGTACATGAAGACTTAGGGATCTACAGACCTGGATTAAATTTTTATCTCTGCAGGTTAGTGGTTGGATTATGCTGAATAAGTGGATGATCTTCTCAGAAATTCAGTTTTGCCATAAAATGTCATCTATCACACAAAACTAATAAAACCCACATGTGATGTGAGGAAAATGAGTCACACATTAAGCACAGCTCAATGAATAAAACCTTTTGTTGGTTGTGGTAGGAATTCCTACCGCCAGTCACCTTTAAGTTACCCACCCACTTGGACTTGGCCTCTTATACTATTATGCCAATGTAAAGTTCCTATCCGACCTCTTTTCCCATGGCTGGATTCAGTTGCAAGAAAGCCAAAGCGGCTCAGGACTATTCATGGCAACAGTTTGTGCCACTACTCGTGACTCTGTAACCACGACACCTGTTGCACAATAAAGATTGTTACATCTAAAACAATTTACTGGACCTCATATGAGGTAAATATTTTATTAATCAATGATTCAATAAACTTGAAAATTATATAATGGCAGACAAAATTACCATTGAAACTTTTAGTAACTTCTTTGCCAATACTATGCAAGTATTCTGCAAGGTTTATATGGTTATTGTGATACATGCATTTATTGGATATTGGGACTCAGTTTTTTCTTCATATTTTATCCCTAAGAAAATGCTTTGATCACTAAGCCAATAATGAGGCATGTTTAGAAATGATAGACTTTTACAGACTACTAATGAACAGCTAGCTGACAGGATTAATACCATCGAAAATCAAAAGTTACCTGAAAAAAATTAATGCTATTGAAGAGGGTAATATTAATTTGACAGACAAAATTGAATCCATGTCAAAGGATACTGCGAAATTATCTGAAAGAATTCATATTATTGAATTTGACAATCAAAATTTGATAAAAAGTTATGATAAGTTAGCAGATAGATTCTCTCTCCAGGATGACAATTTGCTCACTATACAAATAATATCCAAGGATGAGGTGTTATCTTTAAAGAAAAAAACACAGACCTTGGAATCACATGTACAGAACAAGAGGCTAGGTGCCTCAATGAAATAACTAGAAATATATACAGGTCAGGAGATTCAGGCTTTACAAAAGACAGTAATAAAAAGATTTGAAACAATTGAGGAAATTATTAGAGCTGATAAACAGGGAAAGAAGGTACAAGGACAGGATTCAACATCACCAATAGCTGTCAGAGATGACTTACCTAGGGTTTTATCTTCCTACCCTGTAATCTGAATTCTTTTGGGCCTTTAGAACTCTGATCCAAAGAAAGTAGATGGATACCTATAGGAATGAATGATCTAAAAGAAATTAATCAAGCTGTCATAACGTATGGCTTGCATTCCACATTTCTTGGGGACATGATAAAGACATGGTCTTCTCGCACCAAAGCAATGCCACATGGTTGGATTCAGTTAGGTTTAGTAGTCCTGGATGATGGCCTCAATTAATGTTTAAAATTTATTTTAGAGAAGAGGCAAAAATTTTGGAACAACGGGGGAAAGCAAAAGGCCTTGAAACTTCCCAAGATCAAATTGTTATTAAAGGCACTTATGCTGACCCACAGCTCTTTACGATGAACAAATCTTGTCCCTATGCCACAAAGCAGCCTTAAATGCTTGGGACAGGATTCAAGAACTAGGAAAATAAATTGAATCATATACCAGGGTTAAACAGGGCCAGAGAGAACCCTGTACTGACTTTTTACAAAGATTAACTAAAGCTGTACAAATAGGAGTAACAGACCCAGATGTTAGATGAATACTTATTGTATCTCTAGCTTTTGAAAATGCCAATGTAGAATGCAAAAAAAGATAGGTGGGCCTTTAAATGTTAGATCAGCACCTATGGATAAATGGATCCTGCATACAATGAACATTGAGACATTTGACTATAATCCTGAATCTTGGGTAGGAGAAACAATTTCTAAAGGAATGAGCAGACATCAAAATGCCAAATGTTTTAATTGTGGTAGAATAGGACATCTGAGAAGGGATTGTAGACAAGGAATTTCTAGAAATAGTATCTCCTCTGGGAATGGCAAAAATAGGAGGACTCAGCCTTCAGGAGTATGTAGAAGGTGTGGCAAAAGCTGACATTGGACCAATGAATGCAGATCAACAAAAGACAAACAAGGCAATCCGATACCATCGGGAAACTCCTTGAGGGGTCTCTCACAGGCCCCCAAGCCAAAAGTGGCCCAGTCATTCCTAGTAACTGTGGAGGACATGTCTCACCAGGAAAATTTAAAAATCCAGAGACTTGTGTAAGAGACAATACTGTTTTAGATGATGGCATAACATGGAGGATAAGCCAAAAATTCCAATTAGAAATAGGCTATTCTGGCAGACTTCTATAAATGATCAAAGACCAAAGCTAAGAGTGCATATAAGCATTGTAATTGTTGGTTTGATAAACACAGATGTGGATGTGAGTATCATTACTCCAGAATTTTGGCATCCAAATTGGTCTCTTCAAGAGGCAGATGTTCAATTACTAGGAATTAAAACCATATCTCATGTTAAACAAAGCACAAGATGTATTGACTGTATTGAGCCAGAAGGTCAAAAAAAGGAAGCTGAGGCCATATGTGGCTAATATTGCAGTAAATTTATGGGCCATGACCTACTGCAACAATGGAATTCCCAGATTAACATTCCTGCAGTCCCAGGAACTCATAATTCTGGGAAGGATATGACAAGGTACTATACACAAAGGTCACCAGCCATTCAGGTTGTACAAGAACATAAAGCAACTAGAAAACCTTTAGAGGTACCAATAGCTCTACCTTTAAAATGGTTAACTGAGAAGCCTATATGGGTTAAGCAGTGGCCTTAAGCTGAAGATAAGTTGCAGGCTTTAGAACAGCTGGTACAGGAGCAACTAGATGCTCACCATAATGAGAATCAACCAGCCCTTGGAATTTTCCTGTATTTGTTGTTAAAACGAAATCTGGTAAATGGAGAATGGTGACAGATCTAAGAGCAGTCAGTAAGGTAATTCAACCTATGAACCCTCTACAGTCTAGAATTCCTCTGCCTTCTCTATTACCAAAAGGATGGCCTCTTATAGTTATTGATTTGAAAGATTTTCTTCACTATACCTTTACAAGAAAAGGATAGAGAAAAATTTGCCTTCACAGTGCCTAATTATAGTAATTCTCAACCTACTAGGAGATTCCAGTGGACCGTCCATCCACAGGGAATGCTTAATTGCTGTACCCTATGCCAATATTTTGTAAGTCAACCATTGAAAATGATACATAAAAAGTTTCCAAAATCTAACTATGGTACAAGGCTAGTTCTGGCACCCTCTCCTCTGCTGCCTGAATACCTAGCTGGGGACATGCCCGTGGACACCTGGGATCCCCAGGGACAAGTATCTTGCCAACCCTAGAATGATTCTCTTAATGTAGATATCTTATTCCCTTCTCCAATGTCCACCTTTCCTCCATATTCATCCTCCCACTCCCCCAAGCTCTCCCCGGTCCTTCTCCCTTCTCCTTCCCCCTCTCCCCTTCCCCTGCTTCCCTACCTCCCAACTCTATCCCCGCCCCCTGGCTTCCAACTTTTGCTTGATGATCTTGTTTGCTTCCAACTTCCAGCAGGATCTGTATATGCTTTCTTTGGGTTCACCTTGCTATTCGGCTTCTCTGGGCTTGTGAGCTATAAGCTTAGTGTCCTTTATTTTATA
>PVIU01021783.1:0-30799 GCA_004026605.1 Ondatra zibethicus
GCTGTAGGAATTCCTACTACCAGTAGCCATTAAGCTACCCACCCACTTGGGTGTGGTCTCTTACACTATTTATGCTGATGTAAAGGGAGCAAACGGACTCTCTTTTCTGGCTGTGGGATTTGGTTGCTGTTTTCTAATTCGGCAGAGGATAGTGACTTGTGAGTCTACCCCTAAGTAAATAACCCTCTATTATTCTCAAAAAAAAAAAAAAGTGCCTAGGCTCCAAGTCACTTTGCATTCATTATGCTTCCTTACTGGAGACAACAAAAGCTTGAAATTCTCTGCTTCAATTCACAATTTTTTATTTATAAAAGGGAAATTGTTAGGAAATTTTCATCTTACAATTAACTATTTCTAGAGAAACACAAAGTCATTTCTAGCTATTCATATGTCGTATTGTCATAAGTAATATTTTGTATTCAGCAATATTTTCTAATGTGCTGCTTTTTCTACGGGGAGCAAAAAATTGTCTGAATATCTAATGATGAAAAAAGAAGAAAAATGTATTTTAATTGGAGTGAAGAAAACACAACAGAACTCAAATGATATTTTAGCAATGTGTGTATTTTTCTTTATATCTGGTTATCTCTCTCTCTCTCTCTCTCTCTCTCTACTTTAGCTCAGAGACAAAATGACTCTTGGGAATGAGGATTTTATTCAGAAATGCAAAAATCTAATGATTGTTTAACAACTAAACATTTTCCAAATACATTGTGTTTCCACATAGTCGGGAGTGCGCACGTGCACATGTGTATGAGTGTTTGTGTCGGGGGAGTGTTTGTGTGTATGTGTGAGAGACAGTGTGTGTGTGGTGTGTGTGTTTGTGTGTGTGTGTGTGTGTGTGTGTGTGTATGTGTATGTGTGTTCCTGAGGAAGCCAGAGTTCACACTTGGTTGTCATTCCTCAGGAACCATCCAGGTTTTGTTTCTTTGGTACAAAATCTCTCCCTGACATGGGATTCATCAACTAGACTTGGCCCAGAGCTCAGATGTTTTTGTCTCCTCAATGCTGGGATTAGAAATGTGCTTGTAACATTCCAGGAGGGTTCACACTTTAGGACTAAACTGTTTCCTTAGCTCTCCCAGAGACTGGGAAACCACAAGCATAGAAATTAAGTCTGCTTTTGTTGACTCGGTGTTGTACTTATTTATTTAGTCATTTATTTATTTAGTTACTTAGTTTGCATCCTGACTGCAGTTTCTTTCCCTCTTTTCCTCCAATTTCCTCTCTCCACCTGCCTCCCCATCCTCTCCTTCTCTTTTTCTGTTCAGAAAGAATCAGGCCTCCCAGGGGTACCAACAAAGCATGACATACAAAGTTAAGACTAAGCACTTCTTCTTGTATTAAGTCTGGGAAAGGCAATCCAGTATGAAGAATAGGATTTCAAGAGCCAGCCACAGCTTTAGGGGCAGCCCCTGTTCCCATTGTTAAGAGTCCCCAAAGTAGACCAAGCTACACAACTGTCACATACATGTAGAGGTTGGTCCCATACAGGCTTCCTGGTTGTTGGTTGTGAGTTCCTATGAACCAGGTTAGTTGTCTCCATGGATCTTTTTGTGATGCCATTGGCCCCTGTAGCTCTGCAATTCTTCCTCTATCTCTTTGGCTGGATTCCCCAAACTTGGCATAATGTTTGAGACTATGGGTCTCTGCCTCTTTTTCCATCAGTTACTGGATAAAGACTTTCTAATGGCCATTGGGAGTGTCACCAGTCTCATCACAGGAGATGGTCGGTTCATTCTACATATTCACTATCGCTAAGAGTCTTAGTTAGGGTTATCCTTATAGATTCATGGGAATTCCCTTGCATCAGGTTTCTACCTGACCCTGAAATAACCCCCTTTCCAGTCATCTCTTTCAGTACTCTTCCTTTCCATCTACTACCCAACCTGATCCCTCTAGTTTCCATCCCAGCCTATCTCCAGTCCACCCAGTAGATACCCAAAAGATGCTAGATCATACCACAAAGATGCTTGCTCAACTATGTTCATAGCACCATTATTTGTAATAGCCAGAACCTGGAAACAACCTAGATGTCCCTCAGCTGAAAAATGGATAAAGAAAATGTAGTAAATTTGCACAATGTACTATTACTCAGCTGTTAAAAACAATGACAACAGAAATTTAAAGGCAAATGGATGTAACTAGAAAAAAATCATTCTGAATGAGGGAACTCAGTCAGTGTTTTAAACAGAACTATAGTCCTATAAAGCACTGTAATTTTCAAAGAAGATGGCCTCCCATTAAAATACCAAAATTACAATTCCATAAACATAAAATCCATAAAAACATTTTTCATTTTTATAGCTTCTTTGATCTGAAAATAAGATATTATCTTTATAATAATTAATATGGTTGCACTTATCTGAGAATTTTAAAATATATTATCCCGTCTGCTAGTCAGGATACCACTCCTACCAGGGCAAAAAGTAGGCTCCTTCTGCTCCTCTAGATCCAATCCCCAAGTCTAATCCCCGGCTCTGTAGTTGAAAACCTACTTTGATCTCCCTTTCCTCTCTGTCCCCACCACCAATGGATCACAAAGATCTACTCCAACCTTTCTTCCCATGACTCATCCCAATATCCCAGCCTCCAACACACCAGCTGAGTAGACCAGGGAAGCAGGTAAGACTACCGAAGACCTTTACTGCTTCTTCCTCCCCTGCAAACCCAGTATCATCCCTAGCTCTGCAAGAGAACTCTTGCTGCAGCCTTCCTTCTCCTCTACCCACATCTCATGTGGATTCCACAGATCTTATCCTGCCCTCCTTCTCCCCAGTTGTTGCTTCATCCCAATCTCCGACTTCAGCAGGCACTCCCTGCTACCCTATCAGTTACTTCTGCCAGGGAAGCAGACAGACTAATTGTAGCTCTTCCCTCTCCTTCTGTTTCTCTAGATATAATCCCTAGCCTTATACCCAGTGCTGAAGCAGACCATCTCAGGTGACCTCTCTTCACTGTCTCCCCCATTTAAAGGAGAGAAAATAAGCAGATCCTGGTCAAACAACCTAGTCTCTTGCTTCTGTGAACCCCTTCAGACATCCTAAGCTACCCCGTTCCTACGTGTCAGTTCCCAACACCCAGAAACGCATTTTGTCTGGAACCCCAGTGTCCACAACTACCAGGTCCAAAGAAAACGTTTTACCAGGCAAACACATACCCACCCCACTCTCTGAAAATTCAAAGAGGAAGCAGAAATCAAGAAACAAAACACTCACACAGCAAAGATATATCAAGACCTATAGTTATCCAAAACCCAGAGGCCTAGATGCTAGAATAAAAACACAATTAGTAACATCCAGGACAACATGTCTCCCCTAGAGCCCAGTTATCCTACCCCAGGCCGTGGATATTGCAACATAGCTGAAACACAAGAAAAATACCTTAAAACTGACTATATGAAAATAATAGAGGTCCAATGGGAGATGTCTCTCTGCATGTTGTGAATATGTCTTATTACTATTGGTTAATAAAGAAGCTGTTTTGGCCAGTAGCCAGGCAGGAAATCCAAACAGAGATGCAGAGAGAAAAAAGGGTGGAGTGAGGGAGACACCAGCAGCCACCAGGGAAGCAAGATGTGACATAACAGCCACGTGCCTCGTGGTAAATAAAACATAGAATAATAGAAATTGGTTAAATTGTAAAAGCTAGTTAATAATAATAATAAGCCTGAATTAATAGTTCAAGCAGTTTATTGTAGTCATATTTTGTTTGTATTTTAATAAATAAAACTTTCCTGAAGATAAAAGAGTAAAACAGTCACACTAGTCAGCTTTACAGACCAGGCAGAGGTGACACACACCTTTAATCCCAGTAGCCAGCCACACTAGTTTGTCATAGATGGTAGTGGTGCACACCTTTAATCCCAGCACTAAAGAGGAATATTAGACAGGAGGAGACAGATCTCAGTCTGATTCTGAGGATTCTGGAGTCAGGACCGCCACTTCAGAATGAGGTAGAAGTAAGAGCCAGTGGCTGGCTGTGTTGCTTTTTTGACCTTCAGGTTGAACTCCAATATCTGTCTCTGGGTTTTTACTACAGTTTATAATTAATATTAAGCTTTGTAGTTGAAATTGTGCTACAGTTTATAATTAATATTAAGCCTTGTAGTTGAAATTCGGGAAGTAGTGGGTGGAGGAGAAACTTCCAGTTACAGAGGTCCCTAAAGAAGAAATGAATACATTCCTTCAAGAAATGCAGAGAAACACAAATAATTGGAGGAAATCAGTAAATCCCCTTAAGAAACCCAGGAAAACCCAAACAATGGAAGGAAATGAATAAAACTGTTGAAGAGCTAAAAACTGGAAATAGAATCACAAAAATAAAGCAATTCTGGAAATGAAAAATTTAAGAATTTGAATAGGAGCTACAGAAGCAAGCTTCATAAACATAATGCAAGAGACAGATAAAAGAATCTCAGGTATTGAAGGGATAACAGAAGAGATGGATATACCAGTCAAAGATAACATTAAATGTAAAAATCCTAACACAGAACATCCAGGAAATCTGGGACACTATGAAAAGACCAAATCTAAGAATAATAGAAATAGAGGAAGGAGAAGAATCTCAGGTCAAAGACCCCCAAAATACTTTCAAGAAAATCATAGTAGAAAAGAGGAGATGCCTATAAAATTACAGAAAGCATACAGAACACCAAACAGATTGGACCAAAAATGAAAGTCTTCTCACCACACATAATAGTCAAAACACCAAACATATAGAACAAAGAATGAATATTACAAGCTGCAAGGAAATATGACCAAGTAACATATAAAGGCAGACTTGTTAGAATTATGCTTCTGACTTCTGTATGGAGATGCCAAAACCCAAAAGGACTAGGGTGGATAAGTACTGCAGACTGTAAGAGACCACAGATGTCAGCCCTGGCAATTGTATCCAGCAAAACTTTCAATCACCATACACAGAGTAAATAAGATATTCTATGATAAAACCTAATTTAAATAATATCTATTCACAAATTCAGTCCAGCAGAAAGTGCTAGGACTATAGACATGAATACACAGAAAATAAAGAATCTCCTACCAGCAAAATCAAAAGATGGAAGCAAACTCGCCCAACACACGTATACACAAATTAACAAGAATCAATAATCATTGGTCACTGATATTTCTCAGTATCAATGGTCTCAGTTCCCCAATAAAAAGATAGAAATTAACAGAATGAATGCAAAAACAGGAGTCATCCTTCTGCTGCATAAAAGGAACACATCTCAATATCAAGGACAGACATTACATCAGGGTAAAAAATTGAAAGATTTTCTGAGAAAATGGACCCAAGAAACAAGCTGGTGTAGTTATTCTAATATCTAACAAATAGACTTCAAACCAAAATTAATCAAAAGAGGGGGGGACACAACATACTCAAAAAATCCACTAAAATGGCATTTTAATTCTTAACATGTATGCACCAAACTCAAGTGTACCCATGTTTGTAAGACAAACACTACTATATCTTAAATAACATATTGATCCTCACACACTGATAGTGAGAGACTTCAGTATCCCATTCCCATCAATGGAAAGGCCTTCAAGACAAAAACTAAACAGAGAAATGCTGGAGCCAGCAGATGTTATAAACCAAATAGACCTAACAGAGATTTACCAATCATTCCACCCAAACACAACACAATGTTCTTTCTTCTCAGCACCTTTTGGAACTTTTTCCAAAATTGACCACATACTCAGTCACAAAGCAAGTCTCAACAGATACAAGAAAACTGAAATTACTCCCTTTATCCTATCAGATCACCATGGATTAAAGCAGGATTTCAACATCAACAAGAAAAACAGAATTTATGGAAACTGAACAAGAAACCTGGCTCTAGAAAAATGCCCAAGAACCCCCAGGGATGAAACCCAGCTGAGACCCTAAGCAATAGAGGAGAGGGTATCTGAACTGACCTTACCCTGTAGTCAGACTGATGATTATCTTAAATATCACCATAGAACCTTCATCCAATAACAGATGTGGAATAGAGACAATGACCCACATCAGAGCACTGGACTGAACTCCCAAGATCCAGCTGAAGTGTGGAGGGAGTGAGAGTATGAGCAAGGAATTCAAGACCATGAAGGGGTCATCCACTGAGACAGTTTGCTTGAACTAATGGTAGCTCACCAACTCCAACTGGACTGTGAGTGAACAAGCATGGGAACAACCAATCCCCCCTGAAGGAGGTTGACAGCTGCGGCAGACTGAGGAGCCACTGATAGTGACACTGGGATGTGTCTCTACTTGCATATACCGGCTTCATGGGATCCTATTCTCTTCTAATGCAAACCTTGATCGACCTAATGTACTAGGGAGGGCCTTGGACTATCCACATGGTGGGGTGCATGGCGCTCCCTTAGGTTTGGAGGGGTGGGGGGAGGGTCTGTAGAGGGAGAGGGAGGGGACTGGGAGGAGGGGAGGGAGTGAGAATTTCGATTGGTATTTTTTTTAAGTAATAAAAAAAGGAAAAAATAGAACTCATGATTCACTAAGTTGGAAAATCTCAAAAAAAAAAGAGAGAGAGATAGTCTTGATAGGTAGTACTTACCAAAATTAAATCAGGAGCAGATAAATAATTTAAGTAGACCTTTAATTCCTGGTGAAATAGAAGCCATCATTGAAAGTTTCCAACCTCCAACCCCCAAAAGGCAGATGGTTTCAAACCAGAGTTCTATCAGACTTTCAAAGAGTTAAGGTCAATACTCCTCAAATTATTCCACAAAATAGAAACAGAAAAAAAAAAGTTGCCCAATTTATTTTATGAGGTTACAATTTCCCTCATACCCAAACCACATAAAGACACCCCCCCAGAAAAGAGAGTTACAACCAATTTCTATTATGAACATAGATGGAAAATTACTTAATAAAATACTTGCAAACTGAATTCAAGAATACTTCAGAAAGATCACCCACCATGACTATATAGGCTTCATTGTAGACATGCAGAGATAGTTCCACATGTGTAAGTAGATAAATGTTTTCCTCCATATAAATCACACTAACCTCTCATTAGATACAGAAAAGGTCTTTAACAAAATCCAAAACCTTTCAGGATAAAAGTCTTGGAGAAATTAGGGATACAAGAGACATATTTCAGCAATAAAGGCAGTTTAGCCCAGAACTAACATACCCATAAATGGAAAGACACTCAAAGCAATTCAACTAAAATCAGGAATAAAAAAAGGTTGTCCATTCTCTCCATATCTATTCATTTTAGTACTTGAAGTCTTCGCCAGAACAACAAGACAAAAGGACAACCAAGGGTATGCAAGGCAAGGGGATAAAATACAAGACGAAAGACAAGAGGATGCAAACGGAAAAGGAGGAAGTCAAAATATTATTATTTGCAGATGATAGGAAAGTAAGCACAAGTGACCCTAAAAATTCCACCGGGGTACTCCTACAGGTGCTAAATACTTTCATCAAAGTAGCTGAATATAAAATTCACTCACAAAAATTAGTAGCCCTCCTATATACAAATGAGCAAATGATCTGAGAAAGAAATCAGGGAAACAGCATCTTTCACAATAACGTCAAATATAAAATATCTTGGGGGTAATTCTAACCAAGCAAGTAAAAGATTTGTATGGTAAAAATTTCAAGTCTTTGAAGAAAGAAACTGGAGAATATATCAGAAGATAGTTCTCTCATGCTCATATATCAGTAGGATTAACATTGTAAAAGTGGCCATTCTGCCGAAAGCATTCTGCGGATTCAACAAAGTCCCCATGATAATTCCAACACAATTCTTCACAGACCCAGGAATGACTCTCCTTAACTTTATATGGAAAAACAAAAACAAAAAACCCACAAGGATAGCTAAAGCAATCCTGAACAATAAACAAACACTGAAAGTCTCACCATTCCCAATTTCAAGTTTTACTGCAGAGCTATGTTCATAAAAACCACATATCATAGACAGTTAAAATATACAGTTTTAGCAATGGAATTAATTGAAGACTAAGACATAAATCCACACATCTACGGGTATCTCATTTTTGATAAAGAATCCAAAAAATACACTGTTTTCAACAAATGATGCTGGTCAAACTGGAAGCTTGCATGCAGAGGAATTCAAATAGATCCATACTCGTTACCCTGCAAAAAAAGTGTGTAAAAGACTTCAGCATAAAACCAGGTGCACTGAACCTGATAGAAGAGTAAGTAAGAAATAACTTTGGAAACATTGGCATAGAACACTTTCTAGAGAGAACACAACACAGACACTAAGATCCAAACAGATAGAAACTTCTTTTATTTAATTAATTATTTATTTATTTATTTATTTATTTATTTTTTTTTTTTCCATACATTGTTTTGTTTTATTTTTTCCATTCAAGAACATAATTAAAGAAATAAAATTTTTTTCCTTTCTTCCCCTTCTCCCAGTCCCCTCCCACTACCCGCCCACCCCTCCTCCCTCCCCCTTCTTCCTTGAAAGAGGGCATGGTGCCCTGCCCTGTTGGAAGTCCAAGGCCCACCCCCATCCCTCCTGGCCTAGGAAGGAGTGCATTCAAAAAGACTATGAATGAAATTGTCTTTCAGACAAAGCCATAGTCTACAGAATGGGAAAAGATTTTACCAACTCCACATCTGATAGAGTTCTAATATCCAAACTACTTAAAGAATTCAAGAAACTAAATATCAAAAGATAATTAATCAAGTTAAAAATAGGATGCAGATCTAAACAGATCTTTTTCAAAACAGGAAACTCAAATGTTTGAGAAAAATTTAAAGAAATGTTCAATATCCTTAGTCATCAGGGAAATGCAAATCAAAACTACTTTTATGAGATTACATCTTACCCCTGTCAGATGGCTAAGATCAAAAACAGAAGTGACAATTAATGCTGGTGAAGCTATGAAATTAGGAAAAATTTATATATTACTGGTAGGAGAGCAGACTTGAATAGCCACTGAGGAAATCAATATCGCAGTTCCTCAGAAAGTTGGTAATCAATCTACCTCAAGATCCACTCTTGGGCTTATACCCAAAGGATTCTTCATTCTACCACAAGGGCACTTGCTCAACTATGATCATTGTCGAAATTAGAAATAACCTAGTTGTCCCTCAGCAGAAGAATAGATAAAGAAAATGTAGTACATTTACACAATGGAATATTACTTAACTATCTAAAAAAGTGACATTATGAAATCTGTAGGCAAATGGGTGGAACTAAAAAAAAAAGTCATCCTGAGGGAGGTAACCCAGACCCGGAAAGATAAATATATATTAGTTATGTCTTCCCTTATATGTGGATATTAGCTATTAAGTAAATGATGACCAAGCTACAATTTGTAGGTCCAGAGAGAGATTAAGTATGGAGGAAGGGAATAAAAGGGACACACAGATCTCTGTGGAAAAGAGAAATAGAACAGATTTTGTGGGTGGACTGGGGGCAAGTGGGGATGAGAAAGAGAGGATCAAGTGAGGAGAGGGAAGAGAGACAGGGTTGAGGGAAAGAATTGGGAAAAAGACAGCTCGAATTAAGGGACATTTGAGGGATGATATGGAAACCTCTTGCTCTGCAGTGCAAACTTCTTAAAATATATGAAAGTGATCCTAATTTCGAGTCTCAACTGGCCATCTCTTATCATCAAGCAAGGCTTGCAACAGGACTGGGTTGCATTCAGTTGAGTTGGTTGCTAAGGGACCCCCATGAAAATGCCCAAGGTACCTAGGCAGTTGCTCTCTGAGAACTGATGCTGTGGACAGCACCCACACAACTCATTGAACAAGGAGAGGTCGAGCTGACGCCTACACAGAGCCTTCACCACTGCATTCCAGTCCCTTTGGTGTGGGAAGCCACTCTGAAGCTATGAAAAGAGAAACGCAAACACCAAACCAGGCACAAAACCTGTAACCTAAGATCAGTCCTGCCTGCAAGATAAATATGGGCAAAGGGTGGTGCAGAACTTGTGGGAGTGGTCAACTAATGTCCCATTTGTCTTAAGGCCCACTTGAACAGCATTTGGGAAAGATGCAGAGACCCACAGCTAGACATTATGAAGAGAGCGTCTAAATGGAATGCCTCTAACAAAATATTTCCCCTCAGAACTCAGGAAACCCCACCAAAGAGGAGGCAGAAAGAGAATAACGGAAGAGGGGAATGGAGGACACTTGGAGAACGGGCCCTCAGAATCAACGAAGCAAGCCTTGTGAACTCACAGAGACGCTAGCAGCAAGCACGGGGCCGACACAGGGCCGCACCAGGTGCTCTGCGTGTATTTTACAGCTTTCCTCTTAGTGTTTTTCTGGGACTCCAGACTGTGTAAATGAGTGCGTCTCTGATTCTTGTGCCTGTTTTTGATGCTAGATTGCCTTGTCCAGTCTCAATGTGATGTGTTTTCTTTTTGCTTTATCTTATTATAGTTTGTCATGTTTGGTTGTTATATCTTAGAAACTTGTTCTTTTCTAATGAGAGACAGAAAGGGTGTGGAGCTGGAGGGGAGGGGAGGTGGGGAAGATTTGGGTGGAGTAGTGGGAGGAAAAACTATAATCAGGATATATTGCATGAGATAATTATTTTCAATAAAAGGGGAAAATGAAAAAATACTACTTCATATGGGAAGCAAATTATCATCTATTGGAATGTGTATAGAAATCAAGTTACTAATAGATATTGATTAATCTACCATTCACATCACAAATCAAAACACATGGAATGTATATGTGGCCATGTTGCTATTACTATGAAACTGATATTCTAGTAGAAAAAGATAGATAATTAAAATGTAACAAAATCAAACATTATAGTGTTTAAAAGTAATACATGCAATAGAAAAAAAACTACCACCTAGGTGGATTATCATGGGACATTATTCATCTCATTTCAAAGATGATTCCTAGCATACTAGGGTAAAATATCCCTTCAGTATTAGATATGAAAGCATTCTAGCTGGTGGAAATCCAGGTCAAAGAACTTGAAAAGGCAAAAGCATGTTGGTGATCTGGACATACTGAGGAGGCCTGGACAGAGCACTACCCCAGGAACCACAGAAGGAACAGGTAATGAGAAAATTGTGTGGTGGCATGAAGACCGACCATGGAGTCTTTTATTTTTTATTTTGGAATTATAGCAGTTTATTTTGATTTTTTCCAAGGAATTCAAATAAAAGAAATTACTTTCTATAATTGCAATAAGTTAACTAATATTAATTCTGCAGCTGAGCTTAAACTTAATCAAAACATTGTAGATTTACTCTATAAATTTACTCATGAAATGTTCACTCATTAACTCCCAACCCCACCACACACATATCCCACAAAACTAGTCTCATTTCATGATCTATTGTGTTACACAGTATTTTAAAAATTATTTCATGTGTATATTTTTGTTTGTGTAAATATAACCTCGTTTTGAACTGTGTCTCATAGTATTACAATGCTCACTGTTCAAAGTATGCTAACTGGATACTCCCATGCAGCCACACCATTCTCCAGATGCTACTCTGGTAGCTGTCTACCTTATCACCCCAAGTCTTCATTATGCTCCCATAATTCATGCTCTCCTGAGCACCCACAGTGATCCTCTATAAAGGAATGTTGTATCATGTCCCTCCTCCATGCTCCTGTAATGCCACACATGTCACTCAAGTGCAGGACACCATTCTCACAAAAGATCCTCCTGGAAATTAGAAGCAAACAAGATAGCCAGGCAAAAGTTGGGAGTGCGGGAGTGGGGGTAGGGATGGGGTGGGGTTAGGGGAAGGGGAGAGGGGGAAGGAGAAAGGAGAAGGGAAGGACTGGGGAAAGCTTGGGGGAGTGGGAGGGTGGAGATTGGGGAAGGGCAGATATTGGAGCAGGGAAGAAGATATCTACACTAAGGGAGCCATTTTAGGGTGGGCAAGAGACTTGGCTCTAGAGGGGATCCCAGGTGTCCACTGGGATGTCCCCTGCTAGGTCCTTGGGCAGCAGAGGAGAGGGTGCCTGAACTGGCCTTGTCCCATAGTCACACTGATGAATATCTTGATTATCACCATAGAAATTTCATCCGATGGATGGATACAGAGACAGAGACCCACATTCACATCAGAGCAATGGACTGAGCTCCCGAGGTCCAGTTGAAGAGCAGAAGGAGGGAGAAGATGAGCAAGGAAGTCAGGACCGGGAGGGGTTGGTCCACTCACTGAGACAGTGTGCCTGATCTAATGGGAGCTCACCAAATCCAGCTGGACCAGGATTGAACGAGCATGTGATCAAACCACACTCTCTAAATGTGAGAAACCATCGATAATGGCACTTAGGACCTGTCTATTCTGCATATATTGGCTTTTGGGGACCCTAGTTTACTTGGATGCACACCTTCCTAGGCCGGGATGGAGGGGAGAGGGTCTTGGACTTCCCACAGGGCAGGGTACCCTGCCCTCTCTTAAAGATGGAGGGGGAGGGAGGAAGGTTAGTGGGGGAGCGGGAGGGGAATGGGAGAAGGGGAGGAAGTGTCAATTTTTGAATGGAAAAATAAAAAAATAAAAAAAAAAGAATTTAATCGTAACAACAACAAAATCACACTGCGAGCTGAGAACTGAGTAATTACTCAGTCCTTGAGACTGAGTCCTTCAGCAGTAGGAGTAGTCCCACAATAATTGATTCTTTCTGAGGGCAGGCTGTTAACAGCTGGTAGTTGCTCAGTCCACCAGCCTCAATATGGTGACAAAAATTCAAGAGGTTCCTGGAGAACTACTGGTCCTTAGTCCAGGATGAAATCTTGGAAATGCTTTTACTGGTATCTTTGAAGGAATTGTCTTCATCATCAGTAGCAGCAGCAGCAGAGCAAATTAAGAGTTGTAAGAGGAAAGGCAAAGCAAGACAAAGTTGAGATGGTCTTCTTTCTACCATGCTCCTTTTCCTTAAACTGCCATCAGAAGTTGCTGCTCACAGTGGCATACATCTGATCTCAGATTCATCAAAGCACTCAGGATAATTTTTCTGGTGTATCTCCTACTCAGATGATTCAAATTTGTGCTAAATTGACGTTAAAACCAACTAACATAATTGAGTAACTAATATGACTACTATTTTAATAACACAGAGAGAAAAATCCTAGCATAGATATTGCATATGAAAACTGAATTCTTTCAAAACCAAGGGGAATAGGAGCTGTACAAAAACGGGGATTAGTTATTGAGAAGATGACCATGGTTCCATGATTTGACTGGAATAATCTAGATCGCACACCATTAGGATGTATGCAAGCTTCTTCGGACCCTGAGATGAAACATCTTAGCACAAAAGCCTGCCAACCCAACCTAAGAGGACCAAATCTGAAGAACTTGAACTTCAGTGAACTTGAGTTAACTGAACTTCCCATATTTTAAGAATTTTAAGATAAGTCTCTTACCTATGGAAAAAGAATCTATCTTTTATCATATCCAATAGCCATCTTCATTTGGCTCATTTACTTAAAGAAGTCTTTGACTTATATATCTACTCTGTATAGTGTAAATATGGTTTGAATAGCCACACAGAGATTATAGTTGACCTGAATTATGAAGGGTCTATATTAACTGATAGCTATGCTCTCCCAACTTCCTTTTCATGTTCACTGGTTTCAGATCTCAGCTTGATCACTAACTGACTGAATGCTTGGAGTCCATAGCATTGCCTCTCTGGGTCTCATTGTCTTTCAATATAGAATATTGAGTTTAGTTCAGTTGATCTCTTAAATGCTTGCTATATTAAATGTTCTACAATGCACTGCTTAAATTAATTCAAATAACAAATATTTATTGATTGTAGCCTGTAAGTAACCCATGGAGCTTGTGATTTTTATTAAAAGTCTGTAGAAGTTATGGATATCTCAAGAATAAGAATATTTGTTAGGGTCATTTTCATGTAGAAGGCATACACATCTGAGTAAATTTTAGTAACTCTTCAGAACACTATGGTTATATGAAAATAGCATTTTAGAATGTTACAGAGTTTTGGTGTTTCTCCAATGTTTTAGATAATATCAATGTAATTCAACTGTGGCATGGTTACTAAGAAGAGCAAGCACAGCACAGACTTTGGACTTGATTTTATGTACATACAAACATCATGAAAATTTCATTGAAAGCAGAGTAAAGTGTGTTCGTATAAAAATAGCTTCATATTTTGATTGTTTCATGAAAGATTTTTATATTCACTACTCACTAATTCATTGACCATGTATTGAAATTATATCATTTAAAAATTAGTTATAAAATTTTACTTTGGAAAAAAGATGGACATTATTTTTATATTTAGTATGTAACATGGTATTGTAATATAAAGTGCTTAGCATTACCTAACCCTATAAAACAACCATAGAGCAATATTCTACATTTTATGGATAGAAAATGACTCTGATTTTTTAGGTATCTTACTAGATACCAATATTAATATTGACTTGTTCCAAAAGTGACCATATCTCATTTTTGAGCTCTTTTTTGATTTTTATCAACAGTGACTGTGTTTCAAAATTAGATTCTGAGAATGAGCATGTAGAATGTCCTCATCAGTGCCACATGTGCTTTCCCATGCACTTTGTCAACTGCTTCTGTTTTACAAGAAAGAAAGCGACTGGGGAAAGTCACTCATTTTGATATGTTCTTGTCATTTTGATCTGTTCTTGATCTCTCCATATCCACTTCCTAGAAAACAATAAATGCCTAATTCATACTTGGAAAGATGTTTCTTATTAATACGAATACATTTTCTAACAAGCATGTAAGACAGTTTTTAATGAATGGTTTCAGTCTGTAGTCTGGACTCTAAAGTCTCTTACACGGGCCACCCACTGAGCAGCAGTACCAGATAGCTGAGGGCACACATTCCAGCTCTAGTCCCAGAGGCCCAGCGTCATAGCTTAAGGAACTCTGGATCTCTGAATAAAAACACAGAATTGCTAGATGTAGTGGCTCATGCTAAAGCATCTAGCTGAGGCAGTTCAGGTCAAGGCCATCTTTGGCTATAAAATAACACCATTCCTAGAAAACAAGCACAAAAATAAACAACAAAACAACTAGTGAATAGCATATGTGTTTCTGCATCTGTGTATATATATATGTATATATGCACAAATATTTGTATTATACATATATGTATTTAGGATAATACATGATACTGCTTAGGGAAATTTTGGTATTTGACAGTTACAGTCATTTAGTGTTTTATCGTAGTGAAATTTTTTTAACATTGTCCTTTTCTTTTTATTAACTAGCTCAAAACTCTTAATTACAGCACACAAATTACAAGCACTTTCTTTGTTTTTTTGAATATTATCAAATATACAGGCCTATAATTTTGACTTGTTAGAGTATGGCATTTAAAAGTCTTACATTCTTCATTTAGCTAAAATATAAAAATATTAGTCATTATATATGTATACATGAAGCTAATATGTATTTTAACACTTAAACTCTTAGCTTGTTCATCCAGAGTTCTTAAAGGCTGGTGATGTATCATTGACAATCTCCCATTTCATATTACTGAAATTCTTATTTTTCATAAGAAATTGGCATATTTTTAAATTATTAGCGAACAATTGTGTGTATGTGTGCATGTGTTATGTACATATGTATGCCTGTATGCTGGTATACTTGCTTGTGATGCACACATCAATGGAGATGGAAGGCTAGTATCAGATGTCTTCCTTTGTTGCTCCCTAACCCCTTTTTCAGAAAGTTTCTCAGTGAACCTGGTGCCTTCATCTTAGCTAGACTGAGTAGCCAGAAAGCAATGCCTTGCTCCTGGAGCTTGTCATTCATCCCTGCCCCCCAGTGCTAGGGTCACAGACCTGCACCTTTGCCCTGCCTCCTTATGTGAGTGTTGAGGACACAGCTCATCATGCTCCCAGAACAGGCACTTCACCCACAGAGATATCTCTACCCCCTGCTGTTGCTCTTGAAATACAGGCTCCAGGTAGCCCTGGCTGGCTGGATACTCACTCCATAAAGCAGGCTGACTCCCAAATCATGACCTTCTTCCTTCAGTCTTCCAATGTGCTACCATGTTAGATAACAATGATTCTCTATTTACATGCAATAAGCAGTATATGTATGAATAATAAATGAAATAATATTTGAAGCTAATAGTTGGAAAGCTATTTACTTGACTATAGATGTGACCCTATTCATATAATGTTTTGAAAAACTGGAGAGACATTCCAAATCTTTGTTAATAAAGAGTTATAGTCAGTACTTTCCTCAAAATTCCTGTTAAGTCTTTACTGGTACAATTTAAATAAAATTTCTCCTCATTTCTCTTACATATCTGCTTTCTTTTTATTTGAAAACTCAATGAGCTTGTCCTTAAAGGCCTGGACCTCTGTAACAAGCAAGATTCTTTGAATCTGAAGATGATCCTTCCTTCACTTCACTTCACAAGGTCCTCACTTCCTTGTGCTCAGATTTTGCTTCCTCAATGTGCCAGCGTTTGGTCTTGCTGAACTTCTTGGTATGAAGAGGTCCCATCTTCTACTCCTTTGTCTTCCTGCAGAAACCTCCCCAATCCTTAGTGTCCTGTAAGGTCCCTCAGATACTATTTCCCCAGAAGGATTGGGTTATTTGAGTGGCCTATTCAAACACTGCTCTGTCTTACAAAGAGCGGTTAATATGAGCACTGACCTAATGTTTAACAAGACTTTCCTTAGCTTACACATAGAAATGACATGAAACCATGACGGAGAGCCAGTGTAATTTGAAAGTGTACTAATTCTTTGGATATTGCTATCACCAGAGCCTCAAATCCCAGATTTTCCCTGATTTTCTTTACTGAACACTTTCCAGGAAGCTTCCGGTCTCAGTGCTGGAGGCTCCGCGGGACATTGTAAGTCTTCCTTATCTGAAAGCAGAGGCAGGCGGATCTCTGTGTGTTTGTGGCCTCCTGGTCTACAAAATCTAGTTCCAGGACTGGCTCCAAAGCAGCACAGCTAAACCCTGCCTCGAAAAACCAAAAAGCGGAAAAGGTCTCCTCTCTCTTCTTAGCTTTCCTCTTGAGTTCACTCTGAATAAAGGTAGCTTCCTTCCCTGAAAGATGAATGCTGGGCACATCCTGCCCTTTAGAGAAAGTCAAACTCACACTTTCCAATGTATTTTCTTGTGCTTGTCCTGTGATTCTTGTCTTTTGAAGTATTTTAATGCTTCATGTTGTATATTCAAAAATTTCCTTCAGTTTCAACCTCCAAACACCATGCAGGGATCAAGACAGCAGTTACTGAAAAAAGAATGGCTCCATCAGAACTGGGTATTATGAATAGTCCTGGCAATGTGGTCTGCTCTTCCCCATACCTGGCTACTAAGCTGGATAGAAGTCCTACCAGAAGCCAAGAGCAGTACTGAGCTCTCTTTATGGACTTTTCCCTGAGGGAACTGTGATATCAGAAATGCCCCTAGTAGCCTTCAACTCACCATGCTCTTGTTTATCCTGTAAAAAGGGGTCTAGTGGTTTCTACCTATACTCTTCATTTTTGTCCTCTGGTTTTTAGGTTGTACTGACTAAAGGCAACTTCCTGGATAAAAGAAGTCTTCCTTGGTTCTAAGACACCATGGGTCAAAAACAAACTAGGATAATAATTTATGTAAGTGCATGAATTTATAAAAGTTACAAGGAACTGTAAGTAGAATAAACAAATTGGGCAAGAAAGTGAAAATTTTGCTCTGGTGAAATAGTTCAGTGGGTAAGAGCAGCAAGCTAAGATAGAATGCTCCCATGGCTAAACAAGAAACTTTCTCAGTGTTCACAGTAACCCCTTCAGCATATGTCAATGTGTGCCAATGATTAAAAGATAGGTGCTGGCTGTGTCTGCTCTGACTGACTGTGCAGACCACAAATCCACTTCTGTCAAAATTCACAGCACTCAGTCTTGTTATTTTGTCTACATGATGCTTTGCTATAATTTCCAATAAAAGGAAGGTATCAGGAGGATTGAAATAAGCTAGCTGTAACCCACCCAATTCCTCTTGGTCCCAGAATTCAGATGTCACTTGTCATTCTTTTTCTTCACTATACATGTCATCTCTTACCTGGCCATCATTTGAGCTAACCCAAGTAATTTTCTCAGGAGGCTGGCTCAGAGTTTTAGCTGTGAGGGCACAGAACTTAATTAAAGCTTTAGGGATCGGGGGCTGGAGAGATGGCTCAGTGGTTAAGAGCATTGCCTGCTCTTCCAAAGGTCCTGAGTTCAATTCCCAGCAACCACATGGTGGGTCACAACCATCTGTAATGAGGTCTGGTGCCCTCTTCTGGCCTGAAGGCATACATGTAGACAGAATATTGTATGCACACTGTGGCAAACACACCCCACAAATAATTAATTAAATGTAATTTTTAAGAAAAGAAAAGCTTTAGGCATCAAGCTATTAATGCTTCAGTTAATTGTCCAAAAGAATCAAAGACATGAAAATACTGTGAAGGACAACCATGAATGCATTGCTTGGGCTCTAGACCTGTCTTTTAGATATACTCTTCTGTGGCCACATCATATCCTCATGACAGGGCCAATGCTATGGCAATCTGGTAACACCTTTCTTCAGTAACTAGTCTATTGGAACAACGAGCTCAAAATAATTCAATAGCAGCTTTACAGTATTTTTCGGTGATCATATCCTACTTCTAGGATACAGCCCCAGCTTTTTGAGTATGATCTTTGATTCCAAATCATAGATTTTACTTTTCAAACATTTTATTAAGTAATGGCTGCATCAAAACACAATGGCACACCTTGAAGAACAGGCCACCATATTTAACCTGACATCACAACTGCACCTTCAAGGAACTATTTCAGTTGCTTCTTGTTTGGACAGTTTCAGATAGTGTGGTATGTTAGGAGTGGACAATTGTTCATTGTCATGTCTCCTTCACAAAATTAGTCCAAGGTAATGTTGCCTAGGGTTTTTGGATGATAAATCTGTTTTTATGTAAATTCTTGTAGTATAGTGCTGACCAGGACAATGAAAAAAAGAAAGATAGATTAATTCTCAGCCACTAAGTTAATGTTGATCTCAGGAGTCTTTACTTCTGCCAGTTCAGTGTGACCACCTTTCCACCAATTCATTCTTTGCTTTTTATTAGATGTTTGTTACTGTAAAAAGTACCAGTGACAATCGACTTACGAAGGGGAAAGGTTTCTTTTGGTTCACAGTTTTGGAGATTTCAGTTAACCACACATTGGCCCTATTGGTCCTTAACTCACCATGCTATTGTTGGATTCTCTAAGGGATGATGTCTTGTGGAAAGGTTTAGTTTATTGAGAGATACTCTTAAGGAAAACTTTAGGACCATGGTTACTTCCTCTTTCTTTACTTCTCTTGAGACCTATTCTTCCTACTATGACATGCTGCCTTGTCACAAGACTCAATTTTGGAGATACTCTTGTAATTCTAAGCCAAAATTCACTGAATGATTATTAAATGAAAGTCAAGTCATCAATCCAAATAACAATTTTTAAAATGAAGCATTCTAACCCAACCCAATACAATCTATACAAACTTGACATATGTTGAGGAATAATGTAAAGAAATATTAAAAATATTTTTCATAGTTAAACCATTATGCTTCTGTAAGAATGGAAATTTGTGTCTACAGCAAAACACTATATATGTAGTGCATAAATCACTGTCAGATCTGAGCTGAGGCCTTGCAAGCAGAATGTTGACTGGTGTGGTGTGACGGCATGGACAGCATAAAGTTGTGTACCGGAAATGGGTACAGAGAAGGCATATCATGCAACATGGGCAAGAACTTCCACACCTCAGATAAATTATATATTTTGTATTAATTTTTGTTCATTGGATATTCAGAAAATTTACTGTTGATAAAATTTCACATCCCAACACATTTAGTTCTATGACCCTTTGGGTCACTAGATCACTACCCACAGTTAAAGTCACTGTATTCTGGGTATACACTTTGATTGCAATTCTGTACAACAGTCTTCAAGATATAGTTTCTCTGGTAATTGTCTTCATATCCCTTTGTAAGAGGAATATAGTTTATGTGTTTATTATGATCCATACTATTTTTCCTTAATGGCATTCATCTTCTCCTTTAGCCAATGATCTTTGGGTTCAGATCACTAATGTTTAAAGGCGGGAGAAGATGGATGTCCCAGATCAGAGAACAAATTTAACATTTCTTCCCTTTACTTCCTTTCCCTTTAGAATGGTTCATGTTTCATGCTATTGTTATTATTCAACTTCCTCCTACTATACAATATTATACATTATGAGCATTAATGTCTTTATTATATAATCTTAAATTTTCATCAACATATCCAGTTTCTGGGACATATAGGAACTTAATAAATATCTGTTTGTAATAGGTTATTTGCTTTTAGCTCATTAAAAAGATAGTTATATGACATTAGATGTTATAGAAACATTTCTTGATCAATCCTATTTCACCATCACCTAGTGTTGTGTTATTATGGAGAAAACACTTGATTAGTGCTAATTGACTTAAGGAATGAAGGCCTTACATTGAATCACAATTATAGAAACACTGTGTATTGCCAACTCTAATGGAAGATACCTAATGAGGATCACTACTACAGGCATGTTTGTGCTTGGGATATAAAAGTTATTTTCAAGTTACTAATGTTATCTTTCTTCACAAATGCATGCTCAATGTAATAACATACAGGGTAAATGTTATATATCTCTGATTCCAAAATACAGAAATGCTTGTTAAATAATATCTATAGATATCACTCTACTTAGTTGAGGTAAATAAATAATGCATATGCTCAAGACTTGACTAAAATGACAAATCCCTATAAAATCAATGGAAATCATTACCATTCTAAGATTCAGTGGTATTTTAAGCTAAGGGCTGGGGAAGCATCCTTGGGGAATTTTCTTCACAGGAAAGGTAAAGAATTGCCTCTATAAACTGTTCACTCCATAGAACTAAGTGCTAAGGAGTTTCACTGCTGGAAAATGTATTCTTCCCACTAGCTAAATATTTCCACCTGGCCCAGATCATCTTTTCCAAAATTGCTTATGACACCCTTCTTGGGGTGCAGCTCAGTGGTGCCTCTGCCACTTCTGCTCTTCTTCACCTCCTGAGCAGTATCTGATCTCACCCCACTGAGTAGCTTGAGTCTTTTAGTTCTCCGTATTAGGAGGCAAATGGACTGTTTCAATTCAAGATAATTCTCCTCATGCAATAGAGAGACCAGGATATCCTGCTTTAAAAATAGGTTATCTAGTGGGAAATGAGACTTTTGAAACTACGAGTAAGTGTCTTGTTACAGGGTTATTCATGAAACCTGAGGAGAGGAAATAGAGGGAATGAGCTTGGTTGTCGGTTTTGTCTTCAGGTTTTTGCCGTGCTGTGTTCATTTCATCAGAAAGACATGGTTCTGAGAAAGTTCTAGACCAGTGACAACAGCAACATCAGATATAAAAGCCATGTCAATGTGATTGATAGATGCAGATCTGGTGAGTGGAATGAATGAGGGAGTTAGTATCCCTGAACCTAATGAAATGGGTTTGTATTGGAAAGATGCAGGTTCTTTTCTTTTTACTATTTTTTTGCATAAGGCAAAAATCCCAAGAGCTTAAGTGAGCAGCAATGCCTGCAGTCACATACAGTGAAGTCCTTTTACTAATGCCACACGGGTTCTGGATTCAACCCGAGTGTACTGGAGACCTGCGTGAAAACCAGATTCACATTTTCTGAAATTTCCACAACTTTCTGAAAAGCTGCCAGGTCTGGTATCAATGGAAAGACTGTACGCTGAAAATAAAAGTGCATCTTTTATGAATACTGGGCCATCCAAATACTTGGGGAATTTTCCCAATTTGTATTACATGCTCAGAGGGGGAAAACAAATGGTGTGCTTTTATGTCTAAATATATGTTTATGTTTATGTTTAAATTTTCTTCATGAAAATTAATAGAAGGATGTAGAATTTCTCCCCTGCTTATACAAGGCATTTTAAAATGAGATTTACCTGATCCACAGATAGTTAGAGTAAACACTAATACACATAAAGTAGAATAAGATAAATCTACAGAAAATATTAAATTTAAGTTTAATGTTTACATTTATATTTTATTTTAAATAATTGAAACCTGTCTGAGTTCCATTTTACAATGATTAGTTTGTATTTTTTCAAATACAGTCTATTTTTGAATATATCTATTTTTTGAAAATGGATTCTTCTCCTATAAAATGCATCCCTACCACAGTTTCCCTTCCATCCACTCCTCTCAGTTTGCCCCATCAATGTCCCCTTTCTCCAGATCCAGTCTTTCTCTATTTCTCTTCAGAAAGGAGGAGGCCTCCAAGATACAACACCCAAACATGGCAAAACAGGACACAAAAAGACAAGGAAAAGGGCCTTATCTCAAGGCTGGACAAGGTAATCCAATTTCAGGACAAGTCCCAAGCACAGGCATGCTCTCTCATATCCTCAGAGTCCCAAGCACAGGCATGCTCTTTCACATACTCAGAGTACTGATGTCCTTTTAAAGCATTGGACACACACACAATAGCCTATGGTTTGCCTTGAATTTGGTAAATTAATAATTTCAGCGAGTTAAACCACTTTTCTACATAGAGTAGGGGCAGTAGAAATTACTAATGAGGAATAATTACTTTTAAAATATTGCTTCTATATTTGCCTTTTGTTCTCTTTCACACACACACACACACTATGCCTTTGAAGATACTCAAGTCTACCAGTCTCTTTTCCTTTTAGCTGAAGTCATTGTGAGTCCACTTATATACATGAATATCCATCATGATTAATTTATGCAGATATAAATAATATAGTCATAAGTTAGATTTCCATGACTTCTTCTCAAATGCACATATTTGAATGCACACGTATGCAGTGTATGTCATTGTGTTTTATGCTAATGTGTTGGGATATGAGATAGCCTTTACAGTTTTTTCTTGCTCTAATTTTAACAGCAAAATTCTGTTTGTAAATATCTGGTACCCCATTTAATGTGCTTATTTGCAGTATAGGATAGGGAAGGAAGATAGGAGATGGTGACTGGAGGAATAGTTTCTAATTATTAAAAAAAATTAGTAACTCATTTTTTTCTCAATGTAAAGCCAGCTTTAAGTAGCGTATTTTTCTTTCTAATACACATTCATCCCTTTGAACAATGCTTATGTTGTTTGCATGCTGTTGGCTAATAGCACAGTAGAAGTGGTTTACCTAATTTAAAGCCTTCTTGTGGAATAGTTCTATTTCTAAATACATACTATATTTGAAATATGAAGTTTTTATCAACAAATTGAATGAATAGAGCTGAAACAGATTTAATTTGAAAATTTGCATTCCACAAAATCATATGTTATATTTAAGAGATTCACATGACATATTTGTATTATATTTAATGATTCATTGCCAGTTAAAAACACTAAGCTTAAAGTATTTCTTTTATACCATAACGATGCCTCAGAAATTCTGTTAAAGGAAAATGCTATTACAGATGGAAACTCATAAACTATTATCTGGGAAGATTGAAGAACCAAGAATGAATCTTTAGCATAAACTACCAGAGAATACTATTTGCCTCCAAATGTTTATGTGCATTGAGAAAGAGCAAAAAAGTGACACTCATGTACTTCCATAGCACATATATTTATATTATATATAGCATAATAATATTTTTGCACACTAATGAAAGCATATAGAACAATCTACAAAGAACCTTCTGCAAGATAAAATTCTCCAAGTTTATTGATGGTTTACTTTTGTCTCTCAGAGATGGCTGTTTATGTATTTCATTTCAGAAAGATATTTAGGCTCTCAAAGATGGAGCATCACTGCTTAATTAAAATCTACACCATACTTGCAGTGCAAATCAGTGACACATTTCTATTGCTTGAAGTTCATGTGAGTGCATTCTGAGTACCTTTCCTCAGATAATAGCTTGGAATCTTATAGTCTACAAGTGTGACCCGTCTTAATATACACACCCAAATATGCTTGATCTCTGATCCTGAAATTAATTCTCTCTCTCTCTCTCTCTGTGCATATATATTTATATATTTTATATATATGGATGAAAGAGGAAGAAAGAATGCTGTTTGGTGCAAAATACTAGGTTTAGGAAAATATTATTTTGGCATCCTCACAATTATTGCTGTTTGATTTTGGACTATAGATTATTATTGATCACTCTCTCACTGTGTGTGTGTCTATCAGATCTATATTTCTAACCCCATCGTTCTTTGTTGGAGATCACAACCTGATCTTGTACATACTTAGCAATACTCTACTTTGAGTTATATCCAATGGTCTATCATAGACTTTCAATAAAATGGGTGATGTGGAATTACCTCATGTAACTTATTTCCTATTATATTATACCATATTTTGTGTTCTTCAAGGAACTAATAAATGAGTACCTGGAAAGTATTTTCCTTTCTGTCACTACATATATAGCATTTCTTCCACATTCTAACACACATTAGTTACCAGCAATACAATAAAGCTCTGATATTATTAGGAGGAGTTTATGTAGAAACTGTTATCCAAAGGATGAGTCCCACAAAGCTTTCCCTCAACTTTAGAGATGAATTATATGTCTCAGGTTGCTCATTGAATAAGATTCATTAACTGCAAATAGATTCTCCCATAGTCACCTTTTCAGGCTTGATAACTTGCTGTAGCAGTCAGCAGAACTCATGGAAAATTTGACAATAGGCATCCAAGTGGATCAAGAGACACTTGTTGAGTACCAAAAGTGTCTGGGGCAAAGTGCCCTGTTTAAGGCAGGAACATCTGTTACACTCTCCTTTATATTCCCCAGTTCCCTCCACATCCTGTAAAGGAAGAATAAATCCAAATTGACTCTTGGAAAAAATAAAAATGATCTAATTTAGATGAGCCTGGGTATATACATCTGTAAGACTAGCACTGAGGAGACTGAGGCAGGAGAATCATGAGTTCAATGTCAGTTTGAGCAATAAATATTTAGTCACAATCTGAATAAATACCACTAAATAAAACTAAACTAAACAGATATATTTTCTTATAATAATTTTAAAATGTGTAAATGCGTGTGTATGTATTTGTGTATGAATGTGTGTATGTATGTGTGTAGGTATGTGTGTATGAATGTGTGTATGTGTGTATGAATGTACGTGTGAATGCTTAACATCATTCACAAGACTGTAGCAGAATAAAGACAGAAAGACTAGAATTAGTTGAAACATGAAAGATGCTTTGGAAGGATTATACTTTGCTCAATTAATAATTAATGAATGTTCCACATAAATCTATGAAGGCATTTTGGGCAGAAATTATCAAGATCTCAGATTTTTTAAAAAACTACCAATATATTATATTAGAGCAAAAAATTTCTGTTTTATTTACGAGAACTGCAGTTTTCTGGAATAATGCAATACCAAAAGTCACTCTTGCTTTATTAAGGGTGCAGTACCTGTCTCCAAACAGAGCATCCTGGTCCTCAGCAAAGGCTTGATGTGCTGCAAACCAACCTCCACTCCTTCTAACTTCATCTCCACCTAAGATTTTAATTTGCATAAAACATAAGTTTATAAAAAGTCACCTTCAAATTATGAACCAGTAGCCTGATATTAATTATATTATTTATTTGCAGTTAAGTCAAGTTTCTGTACTATTGTAATACCAAGTTCACCAAGAAAGTGGCACTATGTCAGAGTTTTGGGCAACTTTGTCTCAATCCTTAGACTTCCTTCTGATTTTACCTTACACTGCTCTCTCCAAGAGCAATGGACAAACTTTCAATGAAATTGCAGTATGTGTAGTAAGGTTAAGTAAATAGACAATCATTAGAGAATATTTCTTAAAATGTTTTAAGTATAGAAAACACATGATAGTTTGATCATGATCTTTAATAATATGCACCACATGTTTAATACAGGACCTGTAAAAATAAACATGTGGTGTCTAGAAAGTAAAAATATGTTATGCAATTGCAATTTGGTACATGTGGGGAAAGAAATGACTCCTAAGTAATGTATCTTACAATGTTTTGCAACATGGGAAAGTCAACTTCCAACCCCTTTGTCTGAAGCCAATAGCCATGATCCAAAAAAGTATCTAAGACTCATCTCACTTAGAAATATAGATAAACATCCTAAACAAAGCATTAGGACACAGAACTCAGCAGTACACTACATGAATAATTCACTATGGCCAAGTGAGATTCCATCCAGGATCCAGAAACTGATTCAATATTTTAAAACGCATTAATAATATCTAGCATATTAATAAGTCAAAGGAGGAAAAAACAAATGATGTCTTCAACATATGTTGATGTGACATTTAAAAATTTAATTACCCATTGCTGATTCAGGAAGAAAACATCTTTTTAAAAATACGAAGAGATAGAACTTCCATTTACATGAAAAAATTCATATTTCAATTAAAGTTTTATGGTGAAGAGGACGGCAATGGAAACATCACACGTGAAGCCAGAAATACCACACAGGTACCACATGGTCCCACACGGGTGCCCATTACTACCAGAAATACACACAGTTGCCTAATTACTACCAGAAATACCACACAGATACACAATTACTGCTAGAAATACCAAACAGTTACCCAATTACTACTAGAAATACCACACGGATACACAATTACGGCTAGAAATACTACACGGATACCCAACTACTGCTAGAAATACCACATGGATACCTGATTACTGCCAGAAATACCACACGGATACCCGATTAGACTGATTCTTCCATTCTTGCTAGTCATTAGTTGCCTGTAGCTCTTCTATATATGGCAGTATTACGTTATATCTGTAAGCAAGCAGCCTGGTGTTCCTGATGCTTCAGCCAACAAACCGCTCCATCGCCGTGATGAAGTGTGTCTTAAAACTCTGAGCCTAAATAAGTCCTTCATCTCTTAAGATGATTCTATGTGTTTGGGCAAAGCAAGGAGAAAAGTAATTAACAAAACAGCAAGAGGCACTTATAGCAACATATGTTTAAATAGCAAAAAGAGCCAGGTTTGTATCAAAAGACCTAATATTTTCATTGTGTACATTCTAAATATTCCTAAAGTAGGTGAAATTCCAACATGAATCAAACTTTATTTCTTAAAAGATTTTGTAAATGTTACATAGGTCTGTAAATATCCGTACTTAGTTTGAGAAAAATGATTTTAAAAAAAGAATAATCAGAAAAAACTATCCATTTCAGGTTTTAAATCATTTCTATGAATCTACAGTTAAAAAAAAATAATGTGGTACCAAAAGAGGGATGGATAGGGGATGAGGAAACAGCTCAGAGGTTAAGAGTACTACAGAGAACCTAGCTCAAAGACCAAACACACACGGAAGTTCACAATAATCCAAGTTTCAGGGATTCAGCAACCTCTACTGGCCTCCATGAGCACTACAGTCATGTGGTACAAGCATGCATGCAGACAAACTTTAAAAAAAAAAAAACAGCTAACAGGCCCTGATCCAGTGCCAGCAGATACATACGGATGCTGGTAAGTGGGTCCCAACCTGTCCCCGAGGCTTTCTGGCCACTTAGGGCGCCCCCTCTACTGGCTTTTCTGCTTATCACACCCCAGCTTGCCCCCGGGCACCCCTTTCCATCTGCAGGGTCCTAGCTGCCCCTGAACTCAGCCTGCTTCTGGGTGGAGGCTTTGGGGGAAGGGTGAGCCCAGGGCTACAGAGGTCCCCTTGTCCCATAGAGCTGGGCCAGCAAGGGGCCCTGGGCCAATGCCAGCAGATACACACGGACTGAGGGACCAAGCCACCAAGACTCTCCTGAACACACTCGAAGGAAGAGATGGGCAGGCGCCAATCCAAGAATTCATCCAACAACATGAAAACACCAGAATCCAGCGAGTATGCAACAGGAAAACCTGAGCAACCTATCCCAGAAGAAGTAGAAGAAATTGACTTTAAATGTAACATTATGAAAGTGATAGAGACCTTTAAAGAAGAGGTGAAAAACTCCTTTAAAGAAAGGGATGAGAAAACTAACAAAAAGTTAGAAGAAATGAATAAATTCCTCAAAGATACCTTAGAAAACCAAGAAAAAGCAATCAAACAGGTAACAGAAACAGTTCAAAACTTGAAAACTGAAATGGAGGCAATGAAGAAAACCGAGAGATGGCGGGATATGGAAAATCTGGATAACTGAACAGGAACCACAGGGACAAGTATAAAAAACAGAATACAAGAGATAGAAGAAAGAATCTCAGACTCTGAAGATATGATAGATAAAATAAACTCAGTGATGGAAGTAAACAAAAATTCCAACAAATTCGCAAACAAAACATCCAGGAAATCTGGGACACCATGAAAAGACCAAACCTAAGAATAAGAGGGGTAGAAGAAGGAGAAGAATTCCACTCCAAAGGCCCAGAAAATATATTCAGCAAAATTATTGAAGAAAACTTTCCCAACCTAAAGAAGGATATTCCTATGAAGGTTCAAGAAGCATACAAAACACCAAATAGGCTGGATCAAAAAAAAATCTCATCGCTATATAATAATCACACCACAAAACATACAGAATAAAGAAAGAATATTAAGAGCCGCAAAGGAAAAAGGTCAAGTAACATATAAGGGTAAACCTATCAGAATTACACCTGACTTCTGTATGGAAAGCATGAAAGCCAGAAGGCCTTCGTTAGATGTGCTGCAGAAACTCAGAGACCATGGATGCAAGCCCAGACTACTCTGCCCAGCAAAGCTTTCTTTCACCACCAACGGGGAAAACAAGATATTCCAGGATAAAAACAAATTTAAGCAATATATAGCCACAAACCCAGCCTTACAGAAAGTACTAGAAGGTAAACCACAACTAAAGGAAGTAAACAAAACCCATAATAACTCAGACATCTAACAACCCTACACCAACTCAACTCAAAGAAGGGAGACACACAAAACCTACCACCAAAAAGAAAATAACTGGAGTTTACAACCACTGGTCATTAATAACACTTAATATCAATGGACTCAACTCTCCTATAAAAAGGCACAGGTTAAGAGAATGGATACAAAAACAGGATCCGACGTTCTGCTGTTTACAAGAAACACACCTCAACCACAAAGACAGACATTATCTCAGAGTAAAGGGTTGGGAAAAGGTTTTTCAATCAAATGGCCCTAAGAAACAAGCAGGTGTGGCTATACTAATATAGAACAAAATCGACTTCAAACTAAAATCAATCAGAAGAGATGGAGATGGACATTTTATACTCATAACAGGAAAGATTCATCAAGATGAAGCCTTAATCCTGAATATCTATGCCCCTAATATAAAACCACCCACATATGTAAAAGAAACATTACTAGAACTCAAAGCACACATCAAACCCCACACACTAATAGTAGGAGATTTCAACACTCCTTTCTCACCAATGGTCAGATGAACCAGACAGAAACTTAACAGAGAAATACGAGAACTAACAGATGTAATGAATCAAATGGATTTAATAGACATCTATAGAACACTCCACCCAAACAGGAAAGAATATACCTTCTTTTCAGCATGAAACCTTCTCAAAAATTGATCACATACTCGGTAACAAAGCAAACATCCACAGATACAAAAAAGTTGGAGTAACCACCTGTGTCTTGTCAGATCACCATGGAGTAAAGTTAGTATGTAACCAACAATTCAATCCCCCAAAAGCACACAAATTCATGGAAACTGAACAGTCAACTACTGAACCACTCCTGGGTCTAGGAAGAAATAAAGACAGAAATTAAATCTTTCCTTGAATTCAATGAAAATAAAGAAACAACATACACTAACCTAGAGGACACTATGAAAGCAGTGATAGAAGGAAAGTTCATAGTACTTTGTGCCCACATAAACAAAATGGAGAAAGCACACATTAGGGACTTAACAGCACACCTGAAAGCTCTAGAAAAAAAAGAAGAAGACTCACCCAGGAGGAGTAGAAGACTGGAAATAATCAAACTGAGGGCTGAAATCAACAAAATAGAGACACAGAAAACAATCCAAAGAATCAAAGAAACAAAGAGCTGGTTCCTTGAGAAAATCAACAAGCTCAACAAACCCTTGTCCAAACTAATCAAAAGGCAGAGAGAGAACACTCAAATTAACAAGATCAGAAATGAAAAGGGAGAAATAGCAACAGACACTAGGAATTCAAAAAATCATTAGGTCTTACTATGAAAGCCTGTATGCCACAAATTGGAAAATGTACAAGAAATGGACAGTTTTTTAGATAAATACCACATATCAAAATTAAATCAAGACCAGGTTAACAATTTAAATAGACCTATAAGTCACAAGGAAATAGAAGCTCTCATCAAAGACCTCCCAACAACAACAACAAAAAAAAGCCCAGGACCAGATGGTTTTAATGCAGAATTCTACCAGAACTTCCAAGAAGAGCTAATACCTATACTCCTTAATGTGTTTCACATAATAGAAACAGAAGGGTCATTGCCAAACTATTTATGAAGCTACAATTACCCTGATACCAAAACCACACAAAGACACAACCAAGAAAGAGAATTATAGACCAATCTCAATCAATTATAGACCATTGATGCAAAAATTCTCAATAAAATACTGGCAAACCGAATCCAAGAACACACTTAAAAAAATCATCCATTATGATGAAGTAGGCTTCATCCCAGAGATGCAGGACTGCTTCAAAATATGAAAATCTATCAATGTAATCCATCATATAAATAAACTGAAAGAAAAAAACCATATGATCATTTCATTAGATGCTGAAAAAGCATTTGACAAAATTCAACACCCCTTTATGATAAAGGTCTTGGAGAGATTAGGGATACAAGGTTCATATCTAAATATAATAAAAGCAATATACAGCAAGCCAACAGCTAACATCAAATTA
>PVIU01021784.1:0-30830 GCA_004026605.1 Ondatra zibethicus
GCCAATGATAATGGCACTGGGATTTGTCTCTACTGCATGTACTGGCTTTTTGGGAGCCTAGTCCATTTGGATGCATAACTTACTAAGCCTGGATGAAGGAGGGAGGGCCTTGGACTTCCCACAAGGCAGGGTACCCTGCCCTCTCTTAGGACTGGAGTGGGAGGGGGAAGGAGGAGTGGGGGAGCGGGAAGGAAATGGGAGGAGGGGAGGAAGTGGAAATTTTGAATGATATTATTTATAAAGCAATTAAAAAAAAAGAAAGAAAACGGTCTTTGTTAGTGGACAGTATTTAATACAAAGACTCACAACTGGTCAAAGTATGGATAACATAATTTAGTAGAGTGTTTAGCTGTAAGTAGAATGCCTATATCACAGTCCCTAACCTGTGGGATCAAAGAATATTGCCAAAGAGGGGGTGGAAATATTATGCAAAACGAGAGGTAGAAAATGACAGGGATAAAGCCTCACAAACCAGTCAAAAATAATGTTGAACCCTTTAGTGGCATTTCAAATGTATTTTAATTAATAAATGCTGCCTGGTCAGCCTTACAGATAAGATTATAGTAACACACACCTTTAATCCTAGTAGCCACCCTAGTTGCCATAGATACCGGGTGGTGCATGCCTTTAATCCCAGTGGTACACACCTTTAATCCCAACCCTAGACAGGAATATAAAACTGGGGGAGACAGCTCTCGGACACATTCCAATTCTGAGATTCTGGGAGGCAGGACCACCATTTCAGACTGAGGTCAAGGTAAGAGCCAGTGTGGTTGGCTGTTTTGCTTTTTGGACGTTCAGGTTGAACGCCAATTTCTGACCCTGAGTTTTAACTAATTGTGCTTTATTTAATTGTGATTCAGAACCATGTCAGTGTTCAAGCATGGATAACGGAGGAATTTACAAATTCCCACCTCTAGTGAAGGAAGTATTCACAGCTGGTGGGCTAATGGAATGAGAATAATTGAATTTTAGGGGTGTGGTACCCTATAAATTGGCAATGCTCCAATGAATGACCCCATCAATGCATATCTGTATAAGACTAATTTAACTCAATAGATAGAACATGCTTAAAGGAGGAAGCTAGGTGTGGCAGTATACAGTTTTAACCCAGTACACAAGAAGTAAGCATAACCCTGTGATTTCCAGCCTAAAGAGAGCTGAGTAGTAACACTGTGTGTCAGCAATAAGAAGGAAGAAAAGAAGGAGAAAAGGAGGAAGAAATGAAGTTGCAGAGGAGACATGAGTTGAGGATCCTAGGGGAGTTGAAGGCAGGAGTAGGTAGAGTATTACAGAAATACACTATAAGTTTGTAAAAAAAATTGCCAAATGATAAAATGACCATAAGGAAAAAGATTTAATAACATGTTGCCTTTCAAGTACCTTTCTACAAAGTCCTATAGAATTGTGAAGTTGAGCATATTCTTTGACTGTGACCATTTTTATATATGAAATAAGTGTCATTTAATGAAACTTTTAATTTATGAAATGTTTCAGCCTGACATTTTTCCATAATCTGACAGCCTTTTCTTAATTTCTAGAACATTGAATATCTTGATAAGAATCAAATATGGTCAAGATTTTTCTATGTTTATTGCTTTGTGGTTTTTGAGGGTTTGGGTTGTGGCAAACACAATTGGGAATTCCAGCGCATTTAATGAGGAAAGGCTCCTGGATGAGGAGTACCTTAAAGCCTAACAAAGCATAACAAGCTTCCAGAAAAATGGTCATGAAATTATGTGTTTCTGCTCCTTTTTATGGAAACCATAAGCAATAGTCGCAGGTATCTCTGCAGTTGTTTTTGTGCAATTCTGAGGCCAAGAAGAGCAAGGGCAGAACATTGTACCTCATTGAGGAAGTGTCTAGAGGTCATCAAAACAGGTTTTGATGAAAATCTATATTTTATAACAACGTGTCCTTCACCTAGTTAAGTGTTATCATGGATATAAGGACAAGAGGAATGGCTGGTGGTTTTTCATTTGTGGTGAATCATACACAGACTTAAACCATCATTAATGAGATTTTATTTCAAAATATTCTTATATATAGTCAAAAGACACCAGAACATCCCCTAATCCTGCACTTAGCTTTGCCTGTGTTAATTCGAAATAGTATTCCTATCTTACTTTGATATCAAATCCTCAAATTAGCTGTATAAGAATTAATAAGGTTATCCATACTTAATTACGTTCACTTTGTTTTTTACCTAGGACTTTTAAATATTCTATGAACCATCAAGACATCAACCTGGGGATTAGAGGTGTGCAACTCTGTGTCCAACTATGCCTGGCTTCTGCAACTTTAGAGACTGAATCCAAGCTTCATTCAGGTTAATCCATCACCCTACTATCAAATGAGCTTTATTCATGGCCTGTTTACTATAAATATCACAAGTAGAAGCCTTTAATCCAACAATTCATACATTCTCAAAAAAACCTTCAACACTCAAAATAATCTTGAGGAAAAAGAACAACCCTGGGAAAATACCTGATGTCAAGATGCACCATGGAGTCACAGAAGTTAAAACCCTGTAGCTAAGACAAATGAAGGTGGTCTTAAAAGAACAGAGTAGCATGGGGATCCTTTCTCAAAGTGAAATCTTTCCAATGAGTTAAAATCATTTAAGAGTGTTCCCTTTACCCCACAACCTCTCCAGCATAAATTGGCATCAGTGTTTTTGATTTTGGCCATGGTTACAGGTGTAAGATGGAATCTCAGAGTTGTTTTGATTTACATTTCTCTGATGACTAAAGATGTTGAATGTTTCTTTTAAGTGTCTTTCAGCCATTTTAAATTCCTCTGTTGAGAGTTCTCTGTTTAGGTCTGTTTTCCATTTTTTTATTAGATTATTTGATTTTTTGATGACTAGTTTCTTGAGTTCTTTGTGTATCAGACAGAACTCTGTCTGATGTGGGGTTAGTGAAGACCTTTGACCATTCTGTAGGTGGTTCTTTTGTCTTGTTGACTGTGTCCTTTGCTTTACAGAAGCTTTTCAGTTTCAAGAGGTCCCATTTATTAGTTGTTTCTCTCAGTGTCTATGTTACTGGGGTTATATTTAGGAAGTGGTATCCTGTGCCAATGCATTCAAGTATACGTCCCACTTTCTCTTCTATAAGGTTCAGTGTGGCTGGCTTTATGCTGAGGTCTTTCATCCATTTGGACTTGAGTTTTGTGCATAGTGATAGATATGGGTCTATTTTCATTCTTCTACATGTTGATATCCAGTTATGCCAGCACTATTTGTCAAATATGCTTTCTTTTTCCATTTGATATTTTTTTGCTTCTTTGTCAAAAATCAGGTGATTGAAGGTATGTGGATTAATGGTGTAGGAGGTCCTTCTGTCTATTCGTTGCTCTCATTGGTTAATAAGGAACTGTTTTGGGCCTATAGCAGTGCCATAGGGGAACAGAGCTAGGTGGGGAAAACAGAACAGAATTCTGGGAAGAAGAAAGCAGAGTCAGGGAGAGAAGCCATGGATCCTCCGCCTGAGATGGACGCCGGTTAGAATTTTCCTGGTAAGCCACTGCCATGTGGTGATACACAGATTAATAGAAATCGGTTAAATTAATATGTAAGAGTTAGCCAATAAGAAGTTAGAGCTAATAGGCCAAGCAGTGTTTTAATTAATACAATTTCTGTGTGGTTACTTCGGGGCTAAGCTAGCCAGATGGCCAGGACAAACAAGCAGGCCCTCACCCTGCAACAGATTAATATCCAGATCTTCGATTTGGTTTGATTGGTCCTCCTGTCTGTTTTTATTACAATACCAGGCTGTTTTCAGTACTGTAGCTCTGTAGTAGAATTTGAAGTCAGGGATTGTGATGCCTCTAGAAGGTCTTTTATTGTATAGGATTGTTTTGGCTATCCTGGTTTGTTTTTTTTTTTTTTTCATATGAAGTTGAGTACCATTACTTCAAGGTTTGTGAAAAATTCTGTTGGGTATTGCATTTAATCTGTAGACTGCTTTTGGTAATATTGCCATTTTTACTATGTTAATTCTACCCACCCAAGAGCAAGGGAGATCTTTCCACTTTCTGGTGTCTTCTTCAATTTTTTTCTTTAAAGATTTAAAGTTCTTGTCATACAAGTCTTCCACTTGTTGGTTAGAGTTACTCTGAGATATTTTATGCTATTTGTGGCTATTGTGAAAGGTGATGTTTCTCTGATTTCTTTTTCAGCTCATCTATGTTCAGAACAGCATTTTTTTTTGTCATAGACAGAAGTTGGAAACAACCTAAATGCTCCTTGACCAAAGAATGGATAAGGAAAATGTAGTACTTTTACACAATGGAGTACTACACAGCAGAAAAAAATAACAACATCTTGAATTTTGCAGACAAATGGATGGAGCTAGAAAACATCATTTTGAGTGAGGTAAGCCAGACCCTGAAACATAATTATCACATGTACTCACTCATAAGTGATTCTTAAGCATAAAGGAAAGAAAACCAGCCCACAAATCACAATTCCAGAGAACTTAGACAACAATGAGGACCCTAAGAGAGACTTACATAGATCTAATCTACATGGGTAGGAGAAAAAGACAAGATCTCCTGAGTAAATTAGGAGCATGGGTACCTTGGGAGAAGGTTGAAGGAGAGGGGAGAGGCAGGGAAGGGAGCAGAGAAAAATGTAGAGCTCAATAAAAATCAATTAAAAATACCTTACATATAAATACAAAACTAAAGACTGAGTCTGGATTTAATCATGTGACCTATGTTCATATGATGTTTCTAATAAATATCTTTGTATAAAAAAGATCATTTAAGAAAGAAACCTGGGATGAATGTTTGCTTGGAGTGTAAATGAGTCCTGAGTGATCATTGAGACATCATCCTTATCACCGCACTTTAAAGTATTTATCTTCTTTTTCATTGTGCTGATCTCTTGAGTTGACACATCTTTTCAAGGTCCAAACATTATGTATGCTTCTCTTATGAAAAAAAAAATGGAGTCTCTGTTGTTCTTGTTTCTCCCTTCTCACTGTAAATCTGTCTAAGAGCAGCCACACAACTCCATCCAGATACTCAATGCTGTGGTACCTTGTAAATCTTCCTCCAATGATCTTTAACCAAAGTCTCACATGGAGTCTCAAATTTGTAGGCAACATGGAGGTCCTATCCTCATAGATAAGCATTAGAGGAAGCTGGAATGCTAATGCACAGTGGTGTTTTTTTCAAGGGAAGGAAGGAATTATATAATTATTTGCATGGAAGGCTTGGAGTAGATGTGTAAGCATTTCAGCTTGTTGAGCTTTGAGATATCTGTGTGACTGAAAATCACATTGAACCCTCATAAGCTTGTTCTTCACAGTCAATCTTTAGAAGCTATCTTTTTGGAAGGTGTCACATATCAAAGCACATATCAAAGGAATGCAAAACATGGACACATTCTTGGTTGGCATGTACTATAGATGAGTTTTAGCCCAATTACTAGTAGAGTTGTCATTTTTTTTCTGAAAACTCATGACCCACAGACTTAACTGCGTATATCTCTATCAACATTCTGGTTTTCTAATTTTTTTTTTAATTTCATCAGTCAACATTTAAAAGCCTCTTAGTTTGATCCAGTCTACATCTGTGAAATCAAGTAATTCAAAATGCCTTCTGATAACCAAATATCAAAATTTTATGAACCACACAGTCAGGGAGAGTTATAGCAATGGTCTATTTCTTGGTATAAATTATTTGTGTTCGTCATTTGTATTGTAAGAAAAAAATCACAAAAACAAACAAAACAAAAAGCTCAAAGCCAGAGAAAGTTAACGTAAAAGAAGAAAGATCCATTTGACTACTTCAGCTTTTCACCCCACAGCCAGCTAGATCCATTGCTATTGGCCTGTGGAGAGATAGAATAGAGTGGACAAACAAACAGAGGGAAACTGTTCATAAGGCATCAGGAACTAGAAGAGGAGAAGAAACAGAGGTCAACTTTTAAAGGCACAATCTCTTAGACCCACTTGCTCAAATAGAGTGCACATCCTCATAGGCCATTTAGCTATCAGATCATTAATGTATTGACCCATTGTTGTACTTTGAATCCTCATGGCTCAATCATTTCTCAGTGCCATCATTATCTAGAGAAGAGTAGCTAACATATAAGCCTTTTAGGGGATGTTTTACATCCAAGTCCTCATACTTACAGTAACATTATATTGGTAAATTGTCATATGCACTTAAACTTGTTGATGTGGATTTGAGGAGCACTAAGGGCTGCAGCATGCTTATTTCAAGTGTCCTCCAAACTTCCAAGACCTGGAACTGGCTGTCCTCCTAACTCAGTGACAAGGAAACAGGGAAAAAGAGAAGCGGTAAACAGCTGATGGTACTATAGCCAGTAAGTAAAGCATTCCCAATAGAGCTTACTATTATTTGTTTCATTGTAGAAAAATGCTCATTGTCAAAAAAAGAGAAAAAAGTTCATTTATAGATAGTCTGCCTGGGAAACTCTCAGCCAGACAACATGACAGGATGTTTCATCAGGGTTTCTCATACAGCAGTAATATCTGCTGCTGTATGCATCTAGTTTTGTGATATTTTGATATCTACCTACTGCTTATGTCTGCTAATTGTTCTTTTGTTTTTGCTTAATGAACTCTTTTACAACTAAAAATTGAGGCTGTCTTAGATCATTCTTCATGTGAAACAATATCATCAGAGCACAGTGTCATAAAAGCAGATATATCAACCAATGGAGAAGAATAGAGATCTCTGTAATAAAATTATGCATCTACAGCCAACAGAGATACACATACATATGTGTCTATATATACGTACATTATAGTAAGGTTATCACCTATAATAACTGGTACTAGATAAACTAGATGTCCACATTCAGAAACGAAAATGCATTCTCATGTCTGACGCATCACAAAAATCACCTAAAGTAGACTAAACACTTAAATAAGAAGCCCAAATCTCTGCAAATACTTGAAAAATAGTCAGGAGAAGTAACTCAGTACCTTGTTAAAAACAATATTTTTTTTAATCTGGCAGCCAAAAACTCAGGAAACAATGGAACAGATTAAAATTAATAGATTCTACTCTACTAAAAGTTTGTACATAGCATTGTAGATGCCAAGAAAGTAAAAAGGTGACAGAGAGTGTGACAGATCTTTCAGTCACTGATACAACAGGGTTAGTATTCAAAATGCATAAAGGACTCAAAAATCTTTAATAAAACAATTACTCATTAATTGCTCATTAAAATGAGCAAATTATTTATATAGGCACTCCTCAAATTAAGAAATATAAATAGCCAAAAATTATGAAAAAGTGTTCAATATCATTCATACTAAGTAGAAATTCAAATTAAATTTTACTGTGGTAGTATCACAATGAATTGGAATGGATAATACAAAAATCAAAATCATACAAACAAATGCTGGTAAGCATGCAGAGAAGAAGAGACTCATGTGAACATAGTGATATATTATTCGTATTCTAATAACTAAAACTTGCCTGAAGTTCAGAGCACAAAGCAGCCACACAGGTCAGGGAGTGGTGGCACACACCTTTAATCCCAGGATTTGGGAGACAGGCATGTTCGCTGCCTCTGAGAGCCATGTACATTGCCCCAATTTTAGGCACAAAATGGGTCTATGTTGCCTTTAAGCAAGTTTGTAGCATTCTGCTCACTGACCCCATTTAAATGTTTCACAGCTGGACCTCCGGAAAGAGTCAGAGTCATTCATGCTGATAAATCAGGAAGTTGGCTCCTAAAGAAGGCAAGCTGAGTCAGGAAGACCTGCCTTAAAGGAGCCACAGCCAGCAAACAGAGCCCATACAAAAAATGCAGGTAAACTTTGTTTTCTAGTGTCTAAAATTCCTTTTACAGTTTCTCAGGTTTTATGTGTACATAGTTGGCCATGTTGGCCAATCTGTAGATGGAGGCTGTTTGTTGGTTTCTGGCTGCCCAGACCATGAAATAACCACTCAGAAACTATATTATTTAAATCACTGCTTGGCTAATCACTTAGGTGTGTTGCTAACTAGCACTTAAATCTTTGGTTAACCCTTTGTATTATTTCATATTTTACCACAAAACTTGTGGCCTACCAGCAGGGTTCTGGCTGATGGCTCCCATCTGATGGCTCCATGGTGTCTCTCTGACTCTTCCTTCTTCCTCCCAGCATTCAGTTTAGTTTTCCCCACCTAGTTCTATTCTGTTAAGCCATTGGTGGAAAGCAGCTTCTTTATTCATTAATCAAAAAAAAAAGCAACACATATACAGAAGGACTTCCCACACCACTAATGTTTTCTCTAATGCAGGTTATGTTTCACAGGGATTGAGATCACAGAGGGTAATCTAATGGAGTCTAATTTAATTACATGTTACAGGTACATACTACTAACATGAATAAGCACTGATGATGACAGCCTGGGTTAACAATTTTTACTATGGTAAAAATCACTCACTTATTTTTCCTGTGCTCCTCATTAAAAGAAAAGCACAATGTAAAGTGTAAGCACAAGTAAGAAGCAGCTACATGAGCTAATACTTTTATGCATGAGAGATGCATGACTTACATGTGTGATTACCTAATAATCATATCCCTAAATTTTTTACATTTAGATCTTGAATATTTTCTAAAGCCCTATGTGTTGAGGACTTGGATCTCATTCCATATACTACTGAGGTAGAGGGAAATCTTTGGTATCCATGGGCTCATTCCTTACCTATATTCCACTCATATTTAGAGCATGTCATATGAATCAAGGCACAGAGTCCACAGTCTATTGTATTCTTTCACTGAAAAACAAGTTTAAGATTCATCTGTATATCATGTGGATTGAAAGTTATTGTCCTTTTGTCATTGTAAAAACTATTTTTTGTATCAAAGTTTCACAGTTCATTTATAAATCTATTCCCTCAAGGGCATTTTTATTGTTTCCATGTTTTCAGGAATGAACAATTTTTTTTTGCAGGTTTTTCTGTGAGTATACTTTCTATGTAGATGGATAGATAGTTAGGGATAAAAATGCTTAGTCATATAGTGAGGTTTACATTTATACAAAATTGCCAAAAGGCTTTTATAGGTCTCTGTGCCACTTTGTCATCCCCATTAACAAGGAGTAAGAGCTCTAGCCAAGCTCCCTCTTAGCCAGTGACGGATGCTGAGGAACGTTTGGGGTTTAGCTTTTTTATGGGTGTGTAATTGTACATACTCACTGCTTTAATTTGAACATCTTAATAACAGATGATGTTGACCATCTCTTCACATGAGCCTTTCTCATCTGTGTATCATCTCACCAAGTTGTGCCTTCAGCACTTTTGTCTATGCATTGATATGATAGTTGTTTCCCTACAGTGGAATGTTTGAATTATTTGCACATTTTGACAGGTCTTTTTCGATGTGTATTTTGCAAATTCTTTCTCCCTGTTTGGAACTTACCTATTTTTTGTCCCTTCAACAGTGTCTTTTAGAAATCTCATGATATGTACACACAAGCACACACTCATGCGCGCGCACACACACACACACACCCAACTCACCACTTTTATGTTTCATAAATGATTCTTCTATATTTATTCAAATTAATATCCAAACCCAGGTTTATGGAGATCTTCTCTTCTATTTTCTTCAATAATTTTTGTAATTTTTTCCCTGTTGGGGGTCTCAGGTCCATTTGAGTCAAGTTTTATGATCAATATTGTCTTTCTTTGGGCTCATTCTTTGGCTATTGTCAGTTCCCATTGTTTGAGAGAGCATCTTTCTCCCAGTGAGCCTGTGTTTGTGTGAACAATTGGCTGATCATTTGTATTTACCTGTTTTGGGATTCTCTATTCTTTTGTATTGACCAGTATGTCTATTACTGCAACAGTATAATACTGTATGTATTGATTGCAGTGTCTCTAAAATAAACTTATAAATCAGGTAAAATAAACCTGCTTAATTTTCTTTTTCCAGATTTTATTGGATATTTTATGTGTTCTGCCTCACCGTATAAGTTCTAGAGTCATTTTAGCAATATGAAAAAATCATTCAGAAACTTTTATTTGGATATTTTTTGAATATGTAGACAGATTGAAAAAAAAAAGAAGTCAAATTTTACTTCTAAAGAATCCAGCCTCTCTAACTCTGAGTTTAGACTTTTTCTAAAGAGAGATCTGATTTGACAGATCTCAATGGCAATTCTTTCTTTTACAATCCTCCCCTCTTTCCCTGATGGAAACATGACCAGATAAGATTTGTACCAAAACAACAAAATATTTCTATAATGAGTCTCCCCTGTCTCTGTCTGTCTGTCTGTCTCTCTCTCTCTCTGTGTGTATATGTGTGTGTCTATGTGTGTGTGTGTGTGTGTGTGTGTGTGTGTGTGTGTGTGTGTGCACGTGTGTGTTTGTGGCTTCTTAGAATATACCAAATAGTATCAACTTGTGACTTTTAAGATAATGTACAACCAATTTTCAGGAAATAATCATTCAAATATGCATATCACTTTGTGGGTTCCAAGAGTTTGTCAGTTAAGCCACATCTGTGAGCTGTTTCTCTTTGCTTGTACCTCCAGTCTTGCATGTGGTGATAATATTTACTTGATGTATCTAAGTAAAGTTCTCAGATTTGTTTTATTATTTTATTTTAAGGATGTCAGAGTTCTTGCATGTTAGAGCAGAACTGAAACCAAAAGTTTCATTCCCATTCTATTAATTTTTGCATATCTGCACTTTGTAGGTAGAGACTACCCATTTGTTTCTCAGACATCCAGACCCAAATAATCATACAGAAACTCGATTAATTACAACATTGCTTGGCCAATAGCTTAGGATTCTTATTAACTAACTCTTACATCTTAAATTAACCCATTTCTATTAATCTGTGTATTGGCATGAGGTTATGACTTACTGGTATTGATCTGGTGTCTGTCTCTTTCAGCAGCTACATGGCATCTCTCTGACTCACATACTCTCTCTATGCATCTCTGTTTGGATTTCCTGCCTGGCTCTGCTCTGCTAAGCCATTGGCTAAAACAGCTTCATTCATCAGCCCATAAAAGAAACATAAACAGAAGGACATCCCACGTCTTGCACCTTGATATATTCTCATACAAAAAAAGAAAAGAAAAACAATGAGGTGTAGAATTCCATTCTATATAATATGACTATTTTCTGTTTTACAATATTTTAGTTCATAGTATCTTACATAACATTCAATAATCAAACACCAAGGCAGTTAGGATGCACTAAGTAAAGTATCTTCTTATTTTTTTCTATTAAACAAGTGGAAAAATTATGACAGTGGACTTATTTGGGGTCAAACAGCCAGAATGTAGCAGAGATAAAATATTTTTCTCAAACACTCTTTTTATCTATCATCTATCTATCTATCTATCTATCTATCTATCTATCTATCTATTTATCTATCCATCTATCTATCTATCTAGTTCTTTTTGAGATAGGGTTTGTCTATTATGCAGTTCTGGTTGTTCTGGAACTCTTTTCTGACTGGCTTTGACCTCACAGAGATCCTCCTGTCTCAGCTTCATAGTGCTGGGATTAACTGTATGTGCTACCATTCCTGACTGGAAAACTGCATCCTTAAATGTTGAATATGTTCTATTTTTGAAAGGAAGCAACACAAAGACTAGAATTGCCACATCTAAAAATGAGTGTATGCCATCATTTTGTGGATAAATCTTACACACAATAATTCATTTTTGTTGCTGTTGTATTTATTCTGTGGTTAAAGCACCAAGTGAACATAATTGGGTACATTAAATATTCAGGAAGCCAAAGAAGATAATCACCATTGGTTTATTCTGGCAGGAATTTGTTCATCATTTAAACCCTCTACTCTTCCTTGACTCTGAATTACTCTGGATTATGCCCTGGCATCTAGCTTCACATTGTTGGATGAAATATTGAGGTTTAATTCCAGAATTTGGCAATGCTTGAAGAGAAAATTGAAATCTCATCACATTAGTAAGTTCAAGGTCCCAAGTGCCTGGGTGTTAGAGCTCTGTATGGAATTGGGAAATAAGTATCCTGTGTATGGTACTAATTCATCAAGTCATTGCCTTGGCAAAGGAGCAGGAGTTTTTCTAATTAGTGCTTTACCCAGATCTATGAAGAGGTCCTTCATCCTTTGAAGTAAATGTCAAACACTTGACACTCCTTTATTTGACACCACTGCAATACTTCAGGGTACAAAACTTAAGATATAAAATACATATCTATTTACTGTTGCATCTTAGTAATGCTTCAGCACTTGGCACAGAGTTTGTACATAATATTTTTGTCAATTATGACAACATGGGACATATCTAAAATCTTTGAGTGCTACAAATAAATTGATGAATTGTTTTGTATCTCTATGATTATAATTCATTTTATGGAAAAGTGGCCACAAGGTATGGATCTAGTTTTGTATATACTTATACAGTTCTAAATGTTCTTATCTGTCACCCCTTCCCATTACATACCTTCTAAGCATCAGGGTATCAAGATAATCTTTTTAAAATAAGGTAAAGAAAGAATATTCAACATTTGACAATACTGTCAAAGTAAGCTCCAACAGTCCCTTGCCCTGCTTGTAATTATGAAACCTGGGGTACATAGCTGTAGGGAATTTTCTTATAATTGTCTTTACATTTTCATGGTTATTGTTCATATATGAAAATCCAAACTCTCAGAGGAAAGAACATGTATAAATTATCAAGGTGTGGTTCACTTGACTAATAGAGATTAAGAATACTTTGGAATGCATCATTTTGGACAGAGGGAAGAAAAATGTTAAAGAAAAGAGAAATAATCTCAATAGATTAGGAAGAAGATAATGTTCAAGACAACTAGTCTCTATTTGAGTGGATTAATGTCCTAAACCAAAAAAAAAAAAGTGTGAGATCTAAGCCATTGTTCCAGGACAAACTGTCATTGTTAAATCTTAAACATATTGACTAATGTGCAGATAACTTTTGGATGCTCTCATTTCTGTCAAGAGAGTTGTTTTCTCATTCATGGTTGTCATAAGTGCTTGATTATCCACTGTACATAATAACTTCTTCTGCTGCCTTGAAGCTTGTAAGTCCACCTTCACTTGCCTATGTGTAAATTGCTCCCCCAACAGTGAAATTATGCAATAACCCCACCGAGTACAATTGTATCGAAGAAGTAACAGGTTGGATGGTCAACACTGTTAGCTCTGTTTTACCACTTATCCATTATGCCTGCGTTTTTCTGAATAACCTTTAATTTTCTGAGATAGGCTAAATTACTTAGAAACAAACCCATCCTAAACGTATGAGTTCATATCAGAAGTGCTTCTATCCTATAACGCAACATAAAGAGGTGGCCTTCATTTACCGCTGTCCTTCAGAAGTCACCAGAAACATCATAACATTCCAGATGCGCTGTAGTTGAGACAAATGTCTACTCTATCATCTCTTCAGCCATTAGTGGATGAATAAGGAGAGGAGAATTAAACTTTATTTTATAGCCATTGACAGAAGAAGGACCCCCTACCAAATGATAAATGGTGTTAAAGAGGGTAATAAGGTTACCTTTATTCAGGCTCCATCATGAGCAGATAAACCCGAATCTTCAAAGTGGACCTAGAGAATTATAGAGTTGGATTCCAGTTAAGAAGACCAAGTAACTGGAGCTCTGTGAGAAAGTAAAAGCCTAGAATGGCTGTGAAAGACAAAGGACACCAAAGTGCTGACCCTGAAATTTCACTTTTCTTTCAGAGAGGCTAAGTCACAGATAACTCACTTAACTGGAGAAAACAATTGTGGGATGGGAGATGGCTCAATTGGTAAAGAAAGTGTCATACAAGCATGAGAACCTAAGTTTGTACTGTGTTACCCTCATAAATGCTGAGAACATTGGTAGCCTGAATGCTGAGGGATAGAATGGCAATAGCTATGTCCTGAGAGCTTAGTCACCAGCCATTCTTGCTGAATTACATTCAAGTTCTCTCAAAATGAAAAATAAAATGGAGCGCAATTATGGAAAATATTCACTGTCAACCTATCGCATCTATGTAATGCACATAGGCACATGTGTACATGTGCACACACATTCACATGTACTCGGAAGAGCAGACAGGAAGATAGAAATTCAAGATCATCTTCAAATACATAATTAGTTTGAGCCTGATCTGAGTATACAAGATATATTGTCTCAAAAATAATATATAATCTTCACTATTTTTTTTATCTTTTATAGTCGTTTAAGCAGGTAGCCTAAAGGAAGCTCTGACTTACCACCTCTGAGTTTGACCACTACACTAGATAATTTTTACTTTTCTCACCCATATTCTAAAAGCTAAAAATGATATTCATGCCTTTATGATTTTTTGTTAAGTAATTTTATTGATATTTTGTTGAAGTCTTCAGGTTTAGTGCATGTAAAAATTGTCACTTCCTGTTTTAAAGTGTAAATGGTGATAATAAATTCAACAAAAGTGTCAGAAAGGATATGTTCAAATACATGTCTGGAGTGAGATATTAATCATGAAAAAAATAATTACTATTTTACTATTGCTCCCACGGGATGCTGAGTTGGCTAGTCTGACTGTCTCCGGGGTTCTCCTGTCTCCACCACCACAGAACTGGGCTCATAAGTGAACTAGGTCTTTTTTTTCTTTTAACAGAGATTATGAGAACTGAGCTAAGGTTCCCATGCTTGAACAGAGAACATTTTATCAGTTGAACTATTTCTATAGACTTTTCCCTCATTCTGATTTTTAAAGTCAATATTTGAGTAGGGGAAGAGGAAAAAGGACAGCTGCAAAAATCACGATTAATCAAATTAGATGCTTCAAATGGTGATCAAACACAAAGTCAACTTTACTAAATTTTATCTGTTTCTCATTTTGACTTCTAGTAGTCTTACAGTACTATGTTGTCAAATGTTAAAAGAGTCAATTTGGAAACATAATTAAGACAATTATGGAAAATAAAGTATCTTTGGTATTCTTTCTCTTCTGTACCTTTAAAATAGCGCTATTGACAAGTGACTTGGGTGGTGATATTTTGCTTGTGCTCTAACAAATAAACCTTGCCTGAAGATCAGAGGGGAGAGCTAGCCACTAATTAACCACAGAGGTCTGGAGGTCTGTACATACAGGCACAGGAAGTGATATGACAGGTCAGAGAGAGGAATATAAGGTGTAAGGAGACAATAGCTCGGCCTCTTGTCGGACTAGAGAGTTGTAGAGGTAAGAACTCTAGCGGCTGGCTGCTCTGCTTCTCTGATCTATCAGCTTTCACCACCTAATATCTGACTCCAGGTTTTTATTATTAAGGCTAATTAGAGCTCATGCTACAGGCTTGCCATCTGTCAAACAGTACAAAAGTGTAAAGTTTATAGTTTTTTTTTCATATTTTTAAAATTGATACTTTGTGAATTTCACATCATGTCTGCCTATCCCACTCATTTCCCAGTCCGTCCATACCTGCCCTCCACCTTTGGTTAGCCCACCAACTCACCTACTTCCAATCCTCCAGTGTCATCTCTCTGGAAGGTCCTGGCGAAGGGGCCCAGGTCTCCTGCACCCACGTCACTGCTGGTAACACATGGGCAAATGATTGCATGGATAATCCTCCTGACTTCATGAGGTTTTCTTAATGATAAAGTGGAAGTACCTGTGTACCTTATTGGCTTGGCAATTTGCTTTCTTCATTCCTCTGCCATAGAGAAACAGCCACAAGACCTGTGAACCAACTTGACCAATCACTCCAATAGATTCTAAGAAAAGAGGCCTTTTGGTGAAGGCATGTCAACGCTGTTCCAGTGGGAAACCATATCAAGACAGATTTTTTTTTAATGTACATGGGGTGTCTGTGTGTGTGTGCGTGTGTGTGTGTGTGTGTGTGTGTGTGTGTGTGTGTGTGTGTGTGTGTGTGTGTGATGGGGCATATTCCACAGTGTACATTTGAAGATGAGGGCTCAACTTATGTGAGTCTGTGTTCTGGGACTGGGCATTGAAGTCAGGTCATGAGCTTCGGCTTCAGGCATCTGTACCCACTGAGGCACCTTGCCAGCAAGAGATGGAACTTTTTAAGTGAATCCCAGTCGAACAAAATGTTAGGAAGTCTAAAGGGATGCTAGTCTTCACTGTACTCAACCCCTTGTGCACATTTCTTCCCACAATTAACAATTAACTCTGAAACTTTTGTCATTTTTAGGATAAGTATAGACTGGTATAGTGACCATGAGAAAAACTGTTTTTGTTTTTTGTTTTGTTTTTTTGAGTCATGCCAACTTTTAATTTTGGGGGGGGCAACTTGCTCAGTTACAACTTTCCTTCTTCCTCAACGTTTTAAGTTTTATTTTGTGTATGTGAGCCTTCCTGAGTCTATGTGCACCATGTGTATGCAGGCCGTAGCTACAGAGGCCAGAAGGGGACATCGGACTCCATGGAACTGATCTTCCAACAGTTGTGAGCTTTTAATTGGGGTACTAGGAAGTAAACTGGAGTCCTTTGTAAAATTAAGCACTGTTGAGCTCTGAGCCATATCTCCAGATATCCCCATGGTTTTATTTTCTTCTTGGTTTTTTTGAGACAGGGTTTCTCTGTGTAACAGCCGTAGCTGTCCTGTAACTAGCTCTTATAGACTAGGCCAGACTCTAACTCATAGAGATCCTAGAGATCCACCTGCCTCAGCCTCCCAAGTGCTAAATTAAAAGGTGAGTGCCACCACCTCCCGGCCTCCATTGTCGAATCTTAAGATTTGTTCTAAAACAGGAAATATCCACATCATCGTGATTGATTTTCTTTTGTTCCTTGGCCCTGGTAATGCACAGTTTTTATTGTAAGTCTCTGCACAATAATTCCAGAGTGGATCACTTGACCTCAGTGAGAAAGTGGCTTCTGATTCCTGTAACAGCCCTAGTACCCAGCAGGTATGAGAGGACACAGCCCAGAGAAGCTCTGCTGGGTCTCTGGATTCCCCAGTTCTCTGCAATCTGAGAGCTCTGTTGGGGAAGGAATGCACTCATCCACTTCCATCTCTTCTCCAGGTTCTCTTTCCCAGATTTTTATCACTTTTTGTATGGGAAATTCAGAAATAAGTGCTCCATAGCCACACTGTAGACCTGGACAAATCTAAGCATCATGAGTTTGTGATTAACACAGCCTATGGATATCTCAATACAATGTGAAAATATTAACTTAAAAATATGTTTGCCTTTTCCTTTCAGAATTATTCAAACTAAAAAAAAATCACACCTACTTATACTTCAGTATTTTGCTACTAACCAAAAGAATCACTCATTAAAGCTGCTGATCTCTTGCAATGGATCCTGTTTAAGGCACAACAGATTGCTTGACTTTTGTCCCTGATAACCTTCTGTATGTAATCTAATGATTTATTTACTGAGCAAGGACAGACCATGCAGTTAGTCCTCATTAAAGCCTGTTAGCTCAACAAAAGTATGAGTCTGCTTTCTTAAAGAAAATTCAAATAATGGAATTAAAGAAATGAAATAATGTGTTAGCCTATTAATTTATGACTATTGCCTAATGAAGACAATATAAACTCTTCCACATAACCACAAGGTGATACTAACCTGGATCTCCCGATTTTATGCAGTTCTCTACCTACCAATAAAGAAGGAATAGCTTATGTGTAGCTACACAGAATGGAAGCTAATAACACTCTAAATGTTACCTCCAACCCTCTGAAATCAAGAAGCAGTAAGGAGATGGATGTAAAATGATTTTCCTTCTTGCTGCCTTAGCAACCCAGATCAGTGTTTTTCTAATGTGCCAAGGCCACTCCAAGGTAAAATTTTACCTTCCTTCATTTTTGTTAAGTAATAAAATTTGCATAGACACTATGTACATGAAGGTCCTAACACAATACACAAATGTCACAACAGTTTCCTCTGAAAGGAGAACAGAGATATAAAATCTCTGAGGTGGAGAAGGATGGTAGATACATATGATGAGAATGAGGTTGTTAGTTTTTAGTTTATGTGTTTTTCAGTATTATTTGGATTACTGAATAGAGAAGCTACGTCAATGCCTGATTTTGTATATTACAATTTGTTGCATTTGTTTGTGTGTTGGTATATGTTTATGTGTTTGTGCAGGCCCCCAATATGCCACAAATTGTATGTGAATATCAGAGGATAGCCTGTGTGAGTCAGTTCTCTCCTTCCACCTTGTGAGTTTTAGGGATCAAATTCATGTTAGTCTTTGTAGAAAGGATGTTTGCCCTTGGAGCCATCTCCCCCACCCATGTAGAAGCTTAATGTAAAGTAGTAACTTTAGAAAAGTCTTAGGATCTCTAAAAATGACTTACTTAAAAAATTGAGTAATAGTGTCCCATTAAATCCCTCATGTTTAAATTTTCTCTGTCCCTTTATAGCATAACATCATGGAAGATGCAAACAAACAAACAAACAAACATTTTGGTGATGGCTTTGCATTTCCAGCATTATTAATCAAGTTCCCAGAAGACACAGGGAATAAACCTCCATCATAAATTTCAGATGAATTCAATGAAAAGAAAGAAAATAACAGAATCTCTGGCCATGCCATGTGATAGTTAGATGTTTGTAGTAGCCACTGACTTACTTTCAACACTGGATCTGTCGAATTCACATTTTCTGTCTCATGGACAGAAAGTAGTTTCCCTTTCTTCAGAAAACATTATTAGGGCACTTCTTAAAATACTGCCTCATAAAAATTGAGTTTTGCTTCCATTTCAACACATGTAACTGTGAAGTCTGCCAGTGTGCTATCTAAGCAATAAGTAAATTGCTGCCTTTAATTAACAGTGTTCCTGTCTGCAGATCTTCTTCATCGGGTGCTCCACAGAGCATGGATGACATCCAATGGCCAAATCAATAATTTGCAGGGCTTACCTGCTAAGTAGTATGGTGTCCCTTGGTATCTCTCATGGTAGAGTCAAATCTTTTCCACAGTGGGAAGATTATATATAACCTCTTATATGGACAGAAGAATGGTTAAAACATGAATAATAATAATAATAATAATAATAATAATGTAGAAAGGACTAACATTTTAGTTATCGTGTAAGTCCAGCCTTTGCCAGAAATGATTTCATCAATTATTCCTCATGAACTATCCCATTTAGGTGGATATTTGGTTAAACACGACCTTAAAAATTTACTGTATGTATTTGTGTCTGTGTGAATGAATGCCTCAGGTGTGTGGATGTCAATGGAATCCAAATAATGGGGTTAGATCCCTTAGAGCAGAGTTACAGGCAGTTATGAGCCACTGGACATAGCTGCTGGAACTGAACTTGGGTTCTCTGCAAAAGCAGCAAATACTCTCAAGCACTGAGGCATGTCTCCAGCCCTTTAAATATTACTTAGATTATTAAACTTTTGAAGTCAGAAGAAGTAAACCACAGGCAAAACAATATCTGGGGAAATAGAAAGGTTACTGTAATAAATTTCAAAGACATTGTGGTGTAAAACCTAATTTGATAGGTTGGATGAACTCAGCCCCTCCTGCCCGGTTCTAACCAGACTTGTACACTTTGTATACTGATACAAATGGTATTAATTTATAGAGCAAGTGTGGCTCTATCAATTTCTTCTTGGTTCAGAGCCTGTTTGACTGTCATTAACTATAAGGTTGTTTGAGAAAAGAGTAAGGAATGAGTTGAGACCAATACAAGAGTACAGACACAAGCAAGTTGTCCGTAACTCCTTCAGCCCAGTGCTGTGACTATGCCAAGTACTTTGCTGACACCAATCCTGAAATTGAACTCATATTCTTGCTAATTCCATCACACTATGAATATATTAGCTCACCATTTGAATTGAGCTTGGTTTAAGCACATTATATTTTTGGATTTGGGTATCCATCTCTAGTTTCAGAGCAGCATTTTTATGACATTTGTGAAATTATGGTATTCCTAATAAGATTCCTTTATCATCCTGTGACATTCTGAGTTAAGTTTTTGAACACGGCAGTTGGAGAACCACCTTTAGAAAGGTCCATGGGAAAGAATCTCGGGATGATCCTTCTATGGTAAATTCACATTTAACAAATCAAACCATGACAAAATCTTAGGCTCAAATACCACCATGTCAGGGCCTAGAGGGATGGCTCATCAGTTATGAGAATTTACCAGTCTTGCCGAAGACCCAGATTTGGTTTTCAGCACCCACATCACAGCTGACAACTGTCTATTTCTAGGGAATTCAGCACTCTTTTCTAGTCTCTACCGTCACCAAAACTATGCAGTAGGCACACATTTAACTTATAAATACACAGACAAATCACTCACATACGTAAAAGAAAAATAATTCTTAAAAAAGAACAAAACCACTATTGTGACTAATGTGGAATATATAATAATCTCCATTCTTTTTTCGGCTTCAGCCCTTGATTTTCATTCAATCTACTCTAGGCACAGTGATCAGAATGGCACTGTTCAATACAAACTGTCTTAATATGATCTTCAGTTCAAAATCTTTAAGTTGCACTACTTTCTTAATAAGAAACAAGCCAGTGTCCTGGTGAAAGATTAGGATCTGGAGCTATAGCTCAGTGGGCAAAAGGGCTTTTCCCTCCGTCCTTCCAGTAGACCAGAGTTCATTTCCCAGCACCCATATTGAGAAAAATCACAACCATCCATAACTCCACAGGTACCTGCACACATATGCAGTGCATACACACACATCTAAGTAAAATTAAATCTTTAAAAAGACTCTCATATGTACTGAGTTTTCTTTGAGGGACAGAAGGAATGAGAATGAAGTAGAAAATATATTTGACAGATAAACACATGTCATAGGAGTTGTCTGGACAGTAGAGTAATTTTCTAATTTTCTCACCACCAAATTCCATAAAATTTAGAAGGGATCTGTGTTAATTATACAAAAACAGAAAACTTACACACTGCAAAGGTAATCATAACCTCATGTCTACACTACTTTTCTCCTTTTAAAAGTAATATTCAAAGGAATATATACTTAAATCCATTTATTTTTAAACAGAAGACAGAACTGGTATTAATTTCTATTCCTGTAGGATTCATTGTGGAATATCTTGCTTACATTATTCTTCTGCACTTTCTTTTTCAGTGATAAGCATCAGAAATTAAAACACACTCATTACTTCAAAAACTAGATAGTTGAAAACTTCATCCTTCTCTGTACTTAATCTGTTGATATAGAAATGATTGTGTTGTATGGTTGTATAGTTCAGTTGCATAGTTCTTTCTCACACATAAAAATACTAAGCAATAAAATGCATGGTTTTTTTTGGTACCTTAATATTTCTCAATGCCAAGAGCAATTGTGCTAGAAAAATAATTCAACTCTAAATAATTTTGAGAATCAAAAAAGAAAAAAAAGCTGCTGTCTGTTCTCTTCAAATAAATTTATTTACAGCACACCTTTCATTAGGAGACAATTCAGAGCTTAGGTTTAATTGTCACCTCTGTGCTGATTCTCATGCTAAGGAGTATTGTGGATGACATATTTTCCCTCTTCTGCTCTTCACTAAAGTTTACTTTCATACTTCTTTCATATCCAACTTTTGCTTCATTTCTTGACAAATAATATGTGATTTTGCATTCAGTAGCAAACAATTTTAAGTGGATTTAGCTCAGAACATTCTTTTCTTTCATAAGAAATAGAGAATTGTGATCATTTTGCCTTCTTCAATATTTCTTCAGGCTAGTTAATTTGATAGTAATACAGCCAATGTATCAGACTTATGATACAGGATTATTTCTCGTTCACCTTCATAATGGTATTCTAATGTAAGTTGGTTTGAAAGACACCTACAGAGAGGGAAAGGAAGACAGTCTGCAGTCATGCTGCAGACCCCAGGCTCATTCCCATTATGCCATTCATAATTTCTTCTCTTTGCCTGTTGCTCAATAGTAATGCTATCTGACTTGAACTTGCACAGCTCTAGAGTTCATGTATCATTGAATTGAAAGGATGTTATTTGTAAACACTTTCCTATAACCTAAAGGAGCTCTATCTAATTCATGGAGATGTACAAGACTCTTCTCGTTAGACTGTTCAGAAAGAACTCACTTTCCAATGTTCAACGCACTTTGATGGAACTACTTCATACATCCTTTCATACACTAGTGAGAAAGATGCCATTTTAGTTTCTGGAGTCAGGGATATAAGTTTTTTTTATATATGTGGATAGTTTAGGAAAATTCTACAGCAGAAGGTGTCCATTTGGTTTTTCAAATGAATTTTAGCATTAGTTGTCCCTCCCCATATTCTCTCTTGTACCCTTCTCCATTTAATCCTCTTATTCTAGTTTCCCCTTTATCTACCTGTAACACTATATTCTATATCTGCTTTCTTGGGAGAGCCTCTCCTACTCCCTGATATATGATACCTACTCACTAGGTACCTAACCTCTGTGGTTTTTCAACTGTAGCACACAGATTGAAACTTAAAAGTTTACCTTCAGATATAAGGGAAAACAGGTGATACTTGTCATGTTGAGTCTGCACAATTTTATTCAGAATGATTTTTTTAAATCAGTAATGTATCTGCACGCTTCATTATTCCACTTTTCTTAATAGTTCAACATCCATTCAATTGATTGATATTAGTTCAACATCCATTCAATTGATTGATATCTACACTGTTTCCAATGACGACTGTTATAAATAGAGCACTGAACATGGATGAGACTGTATATCTATAGTATGATGTAGAGTCCTTTATGTCTATCTGCTTGTGTGATACGATAACTGGTTTTGGTTGCCAACTTGCCTATACCTGCAATCAAATAAAACTCCCTTGTGAGAGATTATTTGTTTCTCTGAATAATTTGAAGTCTGAACACCCTAAATCTGTGCCTACATAAAAGAACGTGGAAGAAAGCGTTTGTTTTTTGGCTGATTGCCCTAATCTCCACGTAAAACATATATCATGCTGCTACGACATTCCTTCACTAGTTTTAGAAGCTGCATCCTCAGAGATCCCAACACATACCGAAGACCAGCTGAGACATTCAGCCTTGTAGACTGAACAACTATCATATTTGGTGAAGAGACAGCTGCTGTCAGATTAGCCTATAAGCCAGTCAAATAATTAACCTTAATTCTATCAGTTTTGCTACACGAGAACCCTGACTAATCTAAGTGTTAGGGCTGGATATTGAGGTAGATCTATCCAAAGTTACTGAGAAAGAGCCACACTGATTTCCATCGTGACTGTAAATTTGCACCACTACCAACAATGAGGAAGTATTCCCATTTCCTACATCCTAGACAACACCAGATGCTGTTTGTTTCACATTAGTCCCACTGGTCCAAGAAAATATGAGAACTTTGTCACATCTGGCATGCTATTCAAATTCTTTCTTCAGTTCTTTAAAGTTTTAAAGTCAGAGGAAATACTTCAAGATATTTCCCAAAGAAACTGATCTTACATAGATGATCTCAAAAGCAAAAACTGACAAATGTATGATAGAATATTAGCCATTAATAAAAATAAGACTCTCTCCTTTAAATTAGAATAGTTGTCCTTTACAGGATATCATTTCAAAAAGAAACAAACCAGAATGATAACAATTACATGTTTTCTATCTATTATGGGAAGGAAAAAAATTAAAGGTCTAAAATGAAATTAGTGATAGGTAAATATTGAGAATGGTGCTAGGCTGGGTGGAGAAAGGCATGGGCAGAGGAGGTGGCTGGATAAGATACATTGTACTATACACCTATATGGAAGTACCACAAATATGTGTTAAGTTAAAATAATGAATTTAGGATAGGAAAATAAAATATGTTAACAAGTGTTTTGGAGACACACTTGATTATTCGCCAAGCAATGACCACACTCTAGGAGAGAAAAAAAAACCTCATTGTTTTCTCACAGAATATAAGGCACACTTTGAGGGTTTCTGGCAAACAGAGGTATTCTTCTTATCTAATCTCCCAGCATGGAAGATAACTTAGAATCTAATATTAATGGTAAGAGGTAAAGTATGATGCAGTGCTCTTTGAGACAACTTGAATTACTTGGAGGGCCCATGTCCTTAGAATGGGCCACTTAGTTCTCAGTTGTACCAATTATCTAAAAGTGTCATTTATACACAAACCCTATGGTGACTTCAGTGCAGCTGGAACTTTATTTCATCCATTTACTCTGTTATTCAATTAATATTCAGTGAATAAGTAAGATGTCCAGGTATTGTGAAATTGTAGGAGTATCAAAAACACCCTACTAATCAGAGAAAATGTGGATAATAAAGAAAACAATGCATAGTATAATTCATACTTCATATATGTTATTGTCACCCATCATACCCAGCACTACAGGCAATGTTTATGAAGCTTAGGAAACAAATAGGATTTTTACTTATAATAGACACCTATTAGAAAAACATACACATTGCTTTCTTTGGACTTACATAACAAATCTATATACATGTTCATATGAAAGTGTGTATAGATACACACTCATATACACATTGACTGAAACTTTCTGCTATGACATTACCAGTCATAATATGGCATACATTTTAAATCTCCCATAACTTCTATTTTCTCACTTCTGGTTTTGAGAAGATGAGCTGCTCTATTGAATTTTGTGAGGAAGAAGTAAGACTACAAATATTAGCACAGGGCTTGGTGTGGGGCAAATGCTTAGGAAAGTAAAAATAGAGATGGTGCTACCAATGATGACACTATATGCCACTGTATTTACTTATATAGATATAAAGACAAGTAATAAGGAGTTCAATGACATAAAAATAATAACTTTGTGTATTCTGTTCTCAGTAATGGTCACCTACAGATTGGAATTTATTTAAAGTGTTTTTATCACATAGTAGAGCTGGGCCCCATATCCCAAATTGTATGCAGTATCCTGAGTTATCATGTTATACAACTATAGCAATCCAGCTGATGTTGTATCTCATATTTTGAATTTTTATTTGTTCCCAAGAAATTGAACTATATAGGAAAATATTCTCCTGTGAACCTGAGCAGTAGAAACCTGCTATGGTTCCCAGTTAGCCTTGATGGTAAATAAGGAATATTCCGTAGTACATTGTCTTGTATGATCTCCAATGTATAAGGTATATGCACTTCAACCTCTGTTATTGTAAACATATGATGATTTACTAGGAGATAACCATTATAAACAGTATGTTATGTACCAAGAAATGTTGAATACAGTAGTATTGAAATCCTTGATGAAGGCCCAAGAGCTTTTGCTCCATACAAGCATGAAGAGGCCTTAGAAAAGCAGAGATGAGAGAAATGGCATGTGGAATGCCCACACACTGCATGTTATATGATGTAACATACGTTAATCTAGTATATTAAGTGCTTTCCATTACAGACTTCTTAAGTAAAATACATTAAAATTACTATAAATGTATAATAGCAATTAATTCCTTTTTAAAAACACTGTGATGCTGTAGGAATTCCTACAGCCTATAGCCTTTAAGTGACCCACTTTGCCACTTTGGCATTGCCTCTTATATTATATATACCATGCCCATGTAAAGCATGTATCCGGCCTCTCTTCCAGAGGCATGATTTAGTTCCTGTTCCCCATTCGTGCAGAGGATTGTGGTCTATGAGTCTACCCATGTATAAATAACCCTTTATTATACTCAATTCTTAGCTAGCGTGGGATTTCTTTTCAGTGTCCTTCTTCATCTGGTGTCCCATGTGGATCTGAACTCCACACCTGCCAGGTAGGCCTAACCAGTCCACAACCCAGAAATTTTCCTACCACTGCCCACTTGGCTTGCTTTTCTACTAAGCGTTTTTTTTTGTTTGTTTGTTTGTTTTTTTTGTTTGTTTGTTTTTTTTAAAAACCCACCACAGCAGAGCTAACTGAAAGCAGCAAGTTGGAAATTTCCCAAGCTCAAGCACATCCTGCCCACCACCACCACTACCATGTTCCCTGCTGTGTGGTGACTTGCAAAGCTTCCAGTTTGTGTTCACTGTCCATGAGTTCTGGGCTTCTTGCTCCATGTACAGAATTTATTTAATTGCTTTTAATCTGTCAAGTAAAGCACATTTCTCAGTATTTAACCAGCACGAAGGACAAAAAAGCCAAAGCAGCTCAGAACTGTTTGTGGCACCAGGTTGCACTGCTGGTCACGACTCTGCAACCCTGACACCTGCTGGACAATAAAGATTATTACACCTAAAGCAATTTATGGCACCTCACACCAGGTAAATATTTTATTAATTAATAAATCAATAAACATAAAGCTATATAATTGCAATTGGGAACTTTTAGTAATATTTTGCTAATACTATAGATTGTATTCTGCAAGGCTTATATGGTTTTTGTGATATATCTATTTATTGGATATTAGGACAAAGGTTTTTTCCTTCATATAATATCCTTAAGAAAATGGTTGGATAACAGAGCCAAGAATGAGATACTTTTAGAAATAATACAGCCTTTACAGATGATAATGAACAGCTTGCTGACAGGATCAATACCATCCAATATCAAGTTACCTGAAAAAAAATTAATACTATTGAAAAAGATAACGTTAATTTGACAGACAAAATTAAATCTATGTTAAAGGATACTGAGAAATTATCTGAAATAATTCATACTGTTGAATTTGACAATCAAAATTTTTAGAAAGTTATGATGGGTTAGCAGAAAGAGTATCTCTCCAGGATGGCAATCTGCATGTTATCCAAATAATGTCCAAGGGTCAAGTGGTATATTTAAAGAAAAAACTTCAGACCTTGGAATCACATGTGCAAAATGAGGACCAGAGACTAGGGGCCTCAATGAAATTACTAGAAATATATACAGGCCTGGAGATTAAGGCTTTACAAAAAACAGAAGTAAAAAGATTTAAAATGACTGATGAAATTATTGGAGCTGATGAACAGGGAAAGAAGGTACAAGGACAGAATTCAACATAACCAGTAGCTGTCAGGGATGACTTACCCAAGGTTTAAGCTTCCTACCCTCTACTCTACTCTGACAAAGCATCAAGTTTTAAATGCCCAAAAAGATCCAAAGAAGGCAGATGGATACCTATTGGAACGAAAGATCTAAAAGAAATTAAGCAAGCTGTCATAACTTATGGCTTGCATTCTGCATTTGTTAGGGAGATGATAAAGACATGGGCTTCTAGCATTAAAGCCATGCCAAACGACTGGCTTCAATTAGTTTCAGGTAGTTTCAGCAGTTCTGGATGATGGGCCTCAACTGATGTTTAAATGCTATTACAGAGAAGAGGCTAAAATTTTAGAACAACAGGGAAAAGAAAAGGGACTTGAGACTTCACAAGATCAGATTCCTGGTGAGGGCACTGATGCTGATGCAAAGGCTCAAGCTCTTTATGATGAACAAATCTTGTCCCTATGCCACAAAACAACCATAATGCTTGGGACAGGATTCAAGAATTAGGTAAACAAATTGAATCATGTACTAGGGTTAAACAGGGCCAGAGAGATCCCTTTAGTGACTTAACACAAAGACTAGCTAAGACTGTACAAATAGGAGTAACAGACCCAGATGTTAGATGAGTACTTATTGAATCTCTGGCTTTTAAATATGCCACCTTATTTAAAAATGCAAAAAGATACTTGGGCCTTTAAAAGTTAGCTCAACACCAATGGATGAATGGATGCTGCATACAATGAACATTGAGACATTTGTCTATAATACTGAATCTTGGCTAGGAGAAGCAATTTCCAAAGGAATGAGGAGACATCAAAATGCCAAATTTTTAAATTGTGGTAGAATAGGACATCTGAGACAGGATTGTAGACAAGGAATTCCTAGGAATAATATCCTATCTCAAGTGAAACAAAGCACAAGATGAGATGAATGCATAGGGCCAGAAGAACAGAGAGAAAGGCAAGGGCCTTATGTGGCTAATATTACAGTGAATTTAAGGAGTCGTTACCTGCTGCAGCAATGGAATACCTAGATTAACATTCCTGCAGTCTCAGAAACCCATAATTCTTGGAAGGATACTATACACAATGGTCACCAGCCATTTAGGCTGTACAAGAACACAAAACATCTAGCAAACCTTCACAGATACCAAAGGCCCTAACTTTAAATTGTTAATGAGAAACAAATATAGGTTAAACAGTGGCCATTAACTGAAGATAAACTGCAGGTTTTAGAAGAGCTGGTACAGTAGCAACTAAATGCTCACCATATTGAAGAATCAACCAGCCCTTGGAAATCTCCTGTATTTGTTGTTAAAAAGAAATCAGGTATATGAAGAATGGAGACAGATCTAAGAGCTGTCAACAAGGAATTTTAGTGCAAAGGGAAGATATTATCATAGAATGGATATTTTTACCACATAAAACAAGTAAAAAAAAACTTTTGTGGAAAAAGTCTCTGAATTAATTATAAAAGGAAAATTGAGACTTCGTCAACTAGCAGGTATAGGCCCAGCAGAGATAATAGTGCCTTTTACTTCTGATGAAATTTTTAAAAATATATGGAAAGACAATGAACCTTGGCAAAGAAGTTGTGCTAATTGTTTTTAGGAGAGATTAATAACAATTATTCCAAAAGTGATAGAATTAACCTTATAAAGAAAACTACTTGGATCTTCCCTGCATTGTATGGGACACACCAATATCTGGAGCCCACACAGTCTATATTGATGCAAATAAATCAGGAAAGACAGGTTACAAATCACAAGATTTATGTAAGGTGGAACAAAGCCCTTATAATTTTGTCCAAAAGGCCAAATTATATGCTATTCTCATGGTGTTAAGGGTTTTTAAAGAACTTCTTAATATAGTTACTGATTCACAATATGCATAAAGAATCATCTTGCATATTGAAACCTCTGAATTTATACCAGATGATACAGAATTGACTTCATTACTCATAATAAGCTCTGCCCAATGTATATAACACTCATCCTATCCTATATGGGTCTGCCAGGTCCTCTAGTACAAGGTAATGCAGAAATTGATCAATTACTGATTGGGAGTGTGTTGAAGGCCTCAGAATTTGAGAAGAAACATCATGTTAATAGCAAAGGTTTAAAGAAAGAGTTTTCTATTACATGGCAATAAGCTAAGGATATTATAAAGAGATGTCCTACTTGCTCTTTCTATAACCAAACACTGCAGGGAATAACCCAAAGTGTACTCAAAGAAATGAAATCTGGCAGATGGATGTGTTCCATTTTACAGAATTTGGAAAATTAAAATATGTACAGCACACCATTGACAATTATTCAGGTTTTCAATGGGCAACTGCTTTGTGCTCAGAAAAGGCTGATTCAGTAACCACACATTTATTAGTTATGGCCATCATGGGTATAACTGCATAAATAAAGACAGACAATGCTCCAGCATATATCTCTCAGAAAATGAAACTGTTTTTGCTTATTAGAATATAAATCATATTACAGATATACCAAACAATCCTACAGGTCAGGCAGTTATAGAAAGATAAAATTGAATTATAAAGGATATGTTAAACAAACAGAAAGGGAAGGAAAATACCCCCAGAAATAGATTACATAATGCTTTATTAACCTTAAATTTTCTTAACGCTAATGATAAAGGGACAACAGCAACAGAGAGACATTGGATAATAGAAAAATCTTCTGAATTAAATCAGCCAGTGTATTTCAAGGATGTGTTGACCTCAAAATGAAAGTGAGGAGATGTGCTACATTGGGGAAGGGGTTTTGCTCTTGTTTCAACAGGAGAAGAAAAGTTATGAATACCATCAAAATTAATAAAGACTCAATTTGAAAAAGAGAAATCTCTTGAGAAAGAAAAATGATGGCTCATCCACAGAGGAGACAACCATACAGTTTGTAAGGAAACCATATAGGGTTGGGGCAGGGTTATGCTCTTGTCTTTACAGGAAAATACAAATCTTCAAAAATTCAAGAGACCCTCGATGTTTGGATGGTGTCAGAAGGAAAAATAAGGATCATCAAGAAAGCAAAATATAACTTGTAAGGACTTGAAATATGACAAGTAAGTGAAATATATAGCCGGCTTTGGAGTTGGACAATGGCTCTGTCCTACTCTAAATCCAAGTATGTTGTTAAGATAAAAATTCAGGGTTTCTGTCTCATGTCAGGAGCCATGGTATGGGACAGAAAAGTGAAAGAATTTAAAAAAACAATTTATTTTTCTTCATATTTATTTTTATCTCTATCATATCTTTCATTGAATATAGATCTGTATAAATAATGTTTAAATTTTCCACAATGAACAATGATTTTTCTTTGAAGTTTCCAGGAAGAAGGGGGGCCCCACAACAACAACTCCACCTGGTTGATATGACATCATGATGCTGATAGTGCTACTCTAAGACCTGCTTTGGGTAACAGCTGCTTAATATGGTTCCAACTTGGTTAGCTGAAATGATGCACTTTATTTTTTTACAACGTTCTGGCCAGAACTCCAAATAGGAACTCAGAAAAACCCTACCGAATACTCAGAGACTATTTGCAATTATACCAGACAGTAATCTTGGAACTTAACCATCATTTTACTTTCACAGGATCCCATTAAAGAATATTACTCCCATGACAGCTGGGAGTAATTCTAGAAGATAATGTCCCTTCTCCCAACAAAGTTTGTCCTCAGGGTAAGGGACATCATTTAGGGGTTGATTATAATTGTTATAGGGTTGTGTGTTTGGGGAAAATTATGTAAGCTCAGGGATCTCTTTGAAAAAAGGAAATTGGATAATAGATTAGTGTAAGCTTACTCACACTAAAAATAGTAGTGAGTAATGGAGTGAATACTTGTGAGCTATTATTTATAGGCAATTTATATTGGTATAGATATTGAATATGTTCCTATTTTCATCTACAATATTTGTATACCTAGGCAAAGTTATTTTGTCATATTGAATGTATGTATGCATGCTTCTACCTCTGCTTAAGATATTTTGTATATTGATACAATTTTAG
>PVIU01021785.1:0-30790 GCA_004026605.1 Ondatra zibethicus
GCTTGATCCATATTGGCTTCTCAGTTAACCATTTTAAAGGTAAGGCTGTTGGTACCTCTAAATGTTTGCTAGTTGCTGTATGTTCTTGTACAGCCTGAATGGCTGGTGACCTTTTACCATAATACCTCATTATATCCTTCCCAGAATTATGAGTTCCTGGGACTACAGGAATGTTAATCTGGGTATTCCATTGCTGTAGAAGGTATGGCCCCATAAATTTATTGCTATATTGGCTATATATGGCTTTAGTCTTTCTATTTGCCCTTCAGGTCCTATGCATTCAACCCATCTCATGCTTTGTTTTACACGAGATAGGGTTCCAATTCCCAGGAACTGAACATCTACCTCTTGAAGAGGCCAATTCAGATGCCAAGATTCTGTAGTAATGATGCTTACATCTGCACCCGTGTCTAATAAGCCTTCAATAATGATGCCATTTATACAGACTCTTAGCTTTGGTCTTTGATCGTTAATAGAAGTCTGCCAAAATATACGTTTACTCTGTCCTACTGGATTTTTTGACTCATCCTCCACATTTAACCCATTATTTAGACCTGTATTGCTTTTTACAGCAGGCATTTGATTTTTTTAATTTTCTTGGTGAGACATGTTTTCCACTGTAACTGGGAATGACTGGGTCGCTTTCAGCTTGGGGGTCTGCGAGAGGCCCCTCAAGGGGTTTCCCAATGGTATTGGCTTGCCTTGTCTGTCTGTTATTGACCTGCATTCATTGGTCCAATGTTGGCCTTTACCACACCTCCTACATATACCTGAAGGCTGAGGTTTCCTATTTTTGTTATTCCCAGAGGAGATATTATTCCTAGAAATTCCTTGCCTCGTCTGTTACTCCTATTTGCAGATCCTTAATTAATCTTTGCAAAAAGTCAGTAAAGGGTTCTCTCTGTCTCTGCCTAACCCTGGTATATGATTCGACCCTTCTCCCTGGCAATTGTATCCTATCCCAAGCATTTAAGGCCACGTTGTGGCATAGGGACAATACTTCTTCATCATAAAGAGCTTGTCCTGTGGATCAGCATACACTCCTATGCCAAGAATTTGATCTTGGGAAACCTCCACACCTTTTGCTCTTCCTTGCTATTCCATATGTTTGGATTCTTCTCTGAAATAAATTCTGAGAGAAATCATGGGGAGAAGCTCTGACAGTAGAAGCCCAAGTTCTTATCATTTCCTTAACAAATGCAGAGTGCAAGCCATAATAAATGACAGCTTGCTTAATTTCTTTTAGATCATTCATTCCTATTGACATCCGTCTACCTTCTTTGGCTCCCTTTGTACCTTTAGAAGTTGATACTTTGTCAGAGTAAATTACAAGGTATGACACTAAAACCCTGGGTAAACTAGTTCTGACAGCTGGTGGTGATGTTGTATCCTGTCCTTGTGCCTTCTTACTCTGCTCACCAGCTCCAATAGTTTCCTCAATCATTTCAAATCTTTTTATCATTATCTCTCGTAAAGCCTGAATCTCCTGACCTGCATATGTTTCTAGTGATTAAACTAAGGTATCAATTTTTTGGTCCCCATTCTGTACCTGTAATTCCAAGGTTTTAATTTTTCCCTTGAAAGATAACATGTCCTCCTTGAATTTTTCTTGGATATCATGTAAATTGCCATCCTGGATGTACATTCTGTCTGTTACCTTATCAAAACTTTGTGATAACTTCTATACGTCAAATTCAACAGTATAAACCCTTTCTGGTAACTTCCTAGTACCCTTGGATATGGAGTCAATTTTGCCTATCATAATATCCAGTTGTTCAGATAACCTCTGATTTTCAATAATTTTAATCCTTTCAACTAGCCATTCATTATTAGTCCATAAAGATTGTATTGTTTTTAGGAATGCCATATTCTTCCTTAATGATAGAATATGGAGAAGAAAACTGAAACCTAGTAACCAATAAATTGAGGTATCCCCATAGTCATATAAACCTCGCATGATATAATCCATTGTATTAGTAAAGAAAGCAGTAAAAGTTGCAATGGAAATAAAAACTGCCATATTACCTGTTATCCAACAGGTGGCACTGTTGCTGAGTCACGAAGAACCAATGCAAAGTTGACAGAAACGGAGTCCTGTTTCAGTGTCTGCATTAGTATTTGTTAAAAACTGGGAAATATGAGTTGCTCAACAAAGTAAATGTAATTAAATCAGTTCCATACACGGAACCAGAAACCCAGAATCCAGGGGTATTTAACAGCAACCCGGAAGCCACGTATGCCTCCACGTGACAATGAGTCACCTCAAGGGGTTGCAGCGTTTGGCAACCACTTACGCTCTTACTTGCATGCTTAAGCGCTGAAAGGGGGATTTAAAAACCAGAAGAAGTTAAAATAGTAAAAAGTAGTAAATCTGTTGGAAAGTGAACCAGAGGATTTTGCAATCTCCTGGAATTCCAAGGAATGAAATATTTACAGAAAGAATAAGAAAATTGACCCTGGTTAGAGTCACTGCACGGTCTGAATAGTACTGAGTGTCTTATCCTGTGCTGTTTTGTGGCAGGAGTGATAAAACAGTGAGATTGTCTCTCACCAATGTTCATAGCTTTCCATTTCCTCAGAAAGTGAAACTTAAGAGTTTTCTTCCTGTAAACATTAAATTACCAAAAAAAGTCAAAGAGAGTTAGTTACACTCAGGATTCTTCTTATAAATCTTCATAGGCACAAAATTCAGATTTGCAATCTTCATGTACACAAACTTACACGTGAGCCCCTCGGAATCTACATTCCTCTGAATGAAGATGAAGCCTCAGCTTTAAAGAGCCAAGTCACCCAGCCACTTTCTTTCCTGCTCGGGATGCAGGCAGTAGCAGGAGTACTTGGCTGTGTCATTTGCCAGCTGCACTTGAACGGGTTTCAAAGGAAACCTGAGATAAGATAGCTCTTGGTTTAAGTCGTTCTGTAGCATCCACTCATTCATTAGTGGTTCCCAAGGCCTGGGCTTGCAGAGCATAATGTTATTACATACAGACGACTCCAAGCTCCAACCTGGAATACATAGAAAGCAATTTGGTATTATCTGACTTCTTGATTGCAAAATTAAGTTGCCCTCCTTCAATGGCAAAGTTAATGCTTCCTCATTGTTTTGACGTTATTCATGGGGCAGGCACAGGATGAATTGGGGTCTTGGAAAAGGTAGAAAAGCTTTGAGTTTTGATTAAGATCATGGGCTGAAATAATATTTGTTCTGCTATGCTTTTCTATGGAGAATTTAAGGATTCAGAACTGTTGAAATTCTGAGGCATAGAACAAATGTCATCTAGCAGTGGATGATGGTGGGAGCCTGCCAGCTGGTCTGTAAATAGGATGATGTGATGGCTGGGTGATTAATACTTTCTGGAGTTAGCAGATTCACCTGGATAGAAATTATGGGCATCAAGTTGCTTTTCAAGTGCTAGCCTTGGGCAGCTTCTGGCTCTTCTACCTTTGATAATAATAAGTATGTTGCAGTCCAGAGAAGCAGTGGCAAGAGTTTTTTCCTGGTGGTCTTGTATATCAGGCACTTAGCTGTATAAGTTTAAGTTCTTGTGTAGACCTAGGGTCTTAACACCCTTAGCTCTTCAAGAGTTAAACTCTTAAAGAGATGGGAAGACAGCCTAGCAGGGCAACCATAGGTGTCGGGATTTGGTGCAGGATAATTGTCTGTATTCTTTCAATAATGTTTTAAATAAATGCTGATTGGCCAGGCAGGAAGTATAGGTGGGTCAACCAGACAGGAAGTAAAGGTGGGGCAATGAGAACAGAAGAATGCTGGGAAGGAGGAAGCCCATTCCTCCTCACTCCTGCCCAGACCACCGAAGAAGCAGGATGTGACCTGCCCCGCTGAAAAAGGTGCTGAACCATGTGGCTAACATAGATAAGAATAATGGGTTAATATAAGCTATAAGAGCTAATAAGAAGCCTGAGCTAATGAGCCAATCAGTTTATCATTAATATAGACCTCTCTGTGTGATTTTTTGGGGCTTAATGACTGTGGGAACCAGGCGGGACAGAAACCAACCAGGCCTTCATACTACAGGGATTCATCAGTCCTTGACAGGGTTTAGTGTTCAAGTTCCCAGGTCTGCTCTAAAGCAATTGTTCTCAACCTGTGAGTCACAACCCCTTGGGGAGTTGATTCACCCTTTCACAGGGGTTGCTTATCAGGTTCCATGCATATCAGACATTTACATAAAGATCCATAGCAGTAGCAAAATTACAGTTATGAAGTAGCAACAAAATAACTTTAGAGTTGGGGGTCACTACAACATGAGGAACGGGATGAAGCAGTCATAGCATTAGGAAGGTTGAGAACCACTGCTCTAAAGGCTTGACCTTTATCAGGAACTGTCCTAATGACCAAGGCTGGTGGTTTCTCTTTTCTGGCTCTTCCCTGGCTAGCCCTTTACTCGTTGTCCCCTTTCTTTCTGTCCTGACAACTCTCTCAAAGTGCCCAGCTGTCTCTTCAGTTGTTGGTAACCTGGCCACCTTTGCAGTTTGTCCTGGTGACAGCCTATGCCACCGCTGCATCACTGCTCATGTCATGGCTGCCATTCTGCTGCTAATTGTTTTCATATAACCAAATCTGCCTTCACTACCAAAAATAGCCAAGAAAAGAAGCTACTGAGAAGCCTTTCATAGGACCATTGTGCTTCTATAAGAGCTACCAGAGGAGAGTTTCTTCCTGCTTACCCCAACCTGAACAGCCTGATTATACAGAGAAGGGTGTCTGGACCAGTTACAGTATATATCAAAGTGAGGGTTTCTGCTTACTGTTGGAGGAGGCCGCCTCTTTGTTTCCCAGCTGACCAGACTCTGGAAATACTCACACAGAAACCATATTATTTAAGTAACTGCTTGGTCTATTAGCTCCAACTTATCGGCTAACTCTTACAGATTAATTTAACCCATCTCTATTAATCTGTGTTACCGGGTAAAGTTCCGTCTGACTCTGGCTGGGCTACATGGCTTCTCTCTGACTCTGCCCTTCTTACTCCCAGCATTCAGTTTAGTTTTTCCCACCTAGCTTATTTCTGCCCTGCTATAAGTCCAAAGAAGCTTCTTTATTCATGGTAATCACAGCATACAGGGGATCCCACATCAGCTTACATCAATCACAGGTGTTCTTTTGCTAGGCATCATGGGAAAATCCCATCTCTTTGGCCCGTGTGAAAATGGTTGCAGGGGCACTTAGTGTTTCCCAGTGTTTGTACAGTAAACACTTAATACCCAGTGTTTGTGAAAGTTTTGCTGAGGCTGTGCTTTCAGAAGTTAAAGGCATGAGCTGCAATTATGCGATTTTCTCAAAACATCTTTAGATTATTCAATCAGTGTTGGTTATAAGGTTAGTCTGTAAATGTATTTGGGTGGTAATATTTTTGGGAAAATGGACCAGGACAGCAAGAGATAGCCAAGTAGCTGTTAATTAAGCAACCACAGTTCCCAATCTCCCAGCATATTTGTCCATTTGCAGAAAAAGGCACTCAAGAAGAACTTCTAGCAATAAGAACTTGGATAATTTATCATTAATTATTATGGCAATTTTTATGAGGGCTTCTGCAACACGAAACACCTTCTCAATGCACAAGAAGAAAAGGATTCACACTTTTTTTCTATCTGGAAAAGAATTTCCAAAGGCAGGTAATATAGACAATCAATCTGAGAGCTTCTACAGGGAAGAAGAAAGCTAACTGTTTTAATCCCAGGCAGAACCTTAGAGGAGATGCTTGAAGTATGCAGTTGGAGCCATCTGAAGCCTCTACTGAAGCAGAAGTAAGTCAAGGGAAAGCACAGAGGATATAGAGTGAGAGCCACAAACAATGGTGACTGTTCAGATTTCTTTGCACTTTGAGTTAGTGTTTTTATCTATTTGGTTGTGTTGAGCTGGGCTACAGCAGGATATTAGAGTTCAGAGATAAAGAGGTTAGAGAATGTCTTCACTTAGGGGTTAGATGGTCAAGCACACATAGCAGGAAGTCCCATGATTCCTCATGTTTTCCCTATCTCTAGTCATTTCTTGTGAAATATGTCCTCAGTGTGCAATAAACAAATCACTGTCACTAAAGGAAACAGCTCAGAGCAATGCTGTAGCTCACACCATACTGCTGAAATTTTAATATATGAAGAAAAAACATACTAAAAATGCATCTGTCTTGACTTTTAGGGACTAGCAAAACAATTTGAGTCATCCCATCACACAGAAAGATCAGACCAAAGAGAAAAGCAGACCACCGCAGGATGGTAGCTAGGCAAAGATTTAGTTAAGGGAAACTTATATCCTGACTGCCCTTGGCAGTGAGCAGAGGACACAGATTGCTGTTCTAGCAATCCATGCTTGCCTAGTCTTTACACATGAGACGAAAATGGAAAAAAGGCCAATAAAAGTCATGGAAGGCATTTTAAGATGCTTGATGTTTTTAAGGATCTGTTTAATAGCATCTTTGTGTAGTTAGCATTAATAAGAGAGTAGGAAAGTTCAGAAGCGGAAGCTAATGTGGGCTCGTTATGTTTTCTCAGCTGGATGCCTCCAGCTGCTGATGTATATCTGTATCTGGACTCATTTTTCCCAACAGTGGCAATTCTTCTTTTCTGCTTGAATGCTTTTCTCATCTGTCCATTTTCTGCAGTTTTATGGCAGGCTGTAGTTTTGTTTTCCTTTCTAAAAATATCAATTTAAAATTTAAAATGTCTTACTTTTATAGATTAATATACTCCCAATACCCTTCTCATTACCCTCTCATTTCTACTGAGCTGCTTCTTAAAATAGTTTTCCTTCCTGCTTTCCTGTATGACTTCTGCCGCTCTCTGAGTTCACTCGGGGCTGCTTGATAACAATGGGTGAGCATTATTGACTGAGTCACAGACAACTAACTAGTGACTGAGCCCTTGCAGAGGTTGACCTGCTGCTCCAGCAGCCCCTAGCAATGGCACTCCAGAGTATGTCTGGAGTTCCCAAGCCTCTCCATTATTATGATGGAATATTGAGTAGGACAAATCTCATGTTCTTCTTACGTAGGTAACCAATGATTTCATGAATGCAGCAGCCAGATCATGTTTAGGACATAGCAGTTTGCAGCACTCTCCCCAGCTACCAGCTCTTGTATCCTGTACCACCCTTCCATCAGCAATATTTTCTGGGCATTGGGGGAGGTGATAGAAATGTGACACGTAAGGCTAAGCGCCCAACAGTGATTTATCTCAGCAGTCTGACCATTTATGAGTCTTTGCACTCAGGGTCATTCTACTTCACAAAGAGGATTCTCTGCCCATGTGCCCTGCTTGGTTTTAATTGTCAACACAGCCTAGAGGAGAAGCCTCAGTGGAGGAAATGCCTACAGTAGGTCGTTCTGTCGGCATGTCTGTGAGAGATCACCTTGGTTATTAATTGATGTGCCATTATATAGTCCTAGGTTATATAAAAATTGTTAAGCTAGACACGAGTAAGGGAGCAAGCAAGAGAGAAAGCCAGAGATGAGTGTTTTGTTGTTGTTTCTTCTTGGAGTACTTGCCTTAAGTTCTTGGCCCAACTTTCCTCAATGCTGGATTATTACCTGAAAGTGTAAACCAATATACCCTTTCTTTCCCAAGTAGCTTTTGATCAGAGAGCTTTATGACAGCAATAGAGAAAAACTAGAAGACCAAGGCTAACCATCAGTGCTATGGGGAGTACCAGGCTTAGAGGTCATTGGACTCCTCCCTCATGGATAGCTTTGGATCCTATGTCCTATTTCCCTGGTAGTCCTATAGAGGTTAACATAACAAATATTTCTGGGATAAAAAAAAAAGAAGAAAAGATAGAACAATCAAAGTTTTTTAGAGGTCCACTAAAGGAAAGCCATTTTTTTCCTGGTTAAAAGTATGGTTAAGTTATACTTCTGCCTGAGTGAAGAGATGATGTTTTGATTTGCTTCAAAGATCAGAAAATTATATAGTATTGTTTCTTCCATTATGAATTAATCCAACCACTGATGTTGGGGTCTCTGCAGGTGTCAAAACAGGCAGCAATCTGTGAAGAGGTGAGACTGAAAACTTGTTCACATTGACTTTGTCAGCCTCAATCAAACCTCTAGGTATCTGCTGACAGGCAGTTTATTTCCAACAAGTTTAAACACAGTATAGTTTGGGGGGCAAAGTTTCCTGGTACAATATAATCCCTTGTGCACAAGGAAACATAATTACATTGAAACTCAACAGAAGGTATATACCGTTTCTTCCAAGAAGATAATAGGTTCTGGGGATAGGCTACCTGCATTAGCTTAAGGTTCCAGGGAAGTATCTGGCCTAGACTTCGTCATACAGATAACATAGAGACTATCTGGGCTATTAACTATCTCTGGTCCTTGTGGGAACTTGGGGAGCCGGAGTATTTAATGGTCACTTAGATTACTAGCCATCTGTGGTCCTGGTTATAGGAGCTTGATATAGCCTGGACAAATAGGTAACACAGATCACCAGGGTGTTAATTACCTCCAATCCCTAGATTTCTTAATGAAAAAAAAAAAACAGGTTTTAAATGCATTCCTTTGAGAAGATAATCCTGTGGGCTTACCTATCCTGTTTTTCTGGATATCTATGGACATGAGGAACTTCAAGCTCCCTACTCATCAGGGCCTATCAATCACCTGACCAGGAAACTACTCCTCGGGAAAATCTGATTTACTCAAATATGTGCAAAGAAGATGGCAGGATTAATTGTTTTCTTAATGTGATGAAAGACTTGTATTTATTGAAGTTCCTCCTTTGATGCAGCCACTTATATTAAACCTACCATGTAACACTGTGAAACCTGCACCTTCCTGTTTTTCTAGGTTCTAACTTTATAGAACATAATTTTTCCTTTTTCCTTTCTATCTTTTTACTTTGAATAGTGGCCCAAAGTCTAAACACTTTCTGTGACACTCTCTGTGTTTTGTTCTTCCTCTTAGACCTGCTTCCTCTTTTGCTGTGAAACAACCTGCTGATGCTCATGGCTGTACATGAGTGCTTCTTTGGACCCAAAATCAGAAAGGCATGTTGTTATCTTTTTCCTTTTGTCCATCTTCCTCCTTCTACCAATTATCTAGGTTTACAGAGTACATGCTTGATTGTTTTTCTCCAAAATGTTCATGAAATTGTCCACAAGCTTCCTTCAGAGTCTATTTCTAAATTCTTATATTAACACTACTAAGAACTCCAAAAGGAGCTTTTATTTTCTAAGGGACACAAGTATTCTTATACAGTTTGACAATATGTCTTTGAGTACAACAAAAGTAGGATATCCCTTTCTGGAGCCGATTCCTGCTCCATGAGTTTCTGGCCATGTGCAGAGCTCCAGTCATGGGTCCCCTCTTACGCAGTGGAACTCAAATCCATGCCAGAGCAGCTTGCTACCACTCTAACTGTAGGACCACGATTGCAGCTGTTCTACTTTTCCTTTTGCCTGAAACTTCAAAAGAAATCACAATAGTTCTAGTGAGTTTTCTCTCTACTTTGAGTGCAATAATAGGACATTGGATTAGAGAGCGAGGGGTTTGAGTCCTTATGTGAGCTTTACGGCACACGTGCCAGTTTCTACCCACTGTGCATTTGGCACCATTGTTCTCATCTTCGTGAAACAGCACTGAGGAACACACGAGTGAGCAAAATTTCAGATTTGTCGAAGTTATAATCTGTCCACACCTTTTGTGGAAAATGCATTCTTTCCTACACTTTTTGCTTTGTATTTTTATGAGAAGGCCATGGATGGGGTAATTTGTAAGAAGCAAATATTTATTCCTCACAGTTCTGGATGCTGGGAAACCAAAAAATAAAGACTTTGGAATTTAGTGAGATTTCTTGTTGAATCCTTGTTAGCAGATGTGCTGGATAGTTTTATGTCAACTTGGCACAAGCTAAAGTTATCTGAAATAAGGGAACCTTAATTGAGAAAAATCTTCCCTTAAGATCCAGCTGTAAGCATTTTTGTAATTAGTGATTGATGGGGGAGGTCCCAGCCTATTGAAGGTGCTGCAATCTTTGGGCTGTTGATCTTGGGTTCTACGAAAACAAAACAAAACAAAGCAAAAAACAGGATGAGCAAGACATGAAGAACAAGCCAGTAAGCAGCACTCCTACCTAGCTTCTGCATCAGCTCCTGCTTCCAGGTTCCTGCCCTGTATGAGTTCCTGTTCTGACTTCCTTCAATCTTTAACAGTAATATGGAAGTGTAAGCCAAATAAAAAAAATCTTCCACAACTTGCTTTTGGTCATGGTTTAATGTGGGATTCCCCTCTGTATGCTGTGAATACTATTGGTTAATAAAGAAGCTGTTTGGGGCCTATTGCAATGCAGAATAGGGCAAGGTAAGAATTCCAACCACATAGAGGAGGAGAGAGTAAGCAGAGTCAAAAAGAAGCCATGTAGTTGCTGCAGAAGACAGATGCCCCCACCAGAGCCCACCAGAACTTTGCCAGTAGACCACAACCTTGTGGTGATGCACAGATTAATGGAGATGGGTTAGTTTAGGATATAAGCGCTAGCTAGAAATACGCTTAAGCTATTGGCCAAACAGTATTATTGCAAATAATATAGTTTCTGTGTGATTATTTTGGGGCTGGGCAGCCAGAAATGAGCAAGTAGCTTTTGACTACAATGGTGTTTCATCACAGCAATGGAAACTCTAAGACACTGGAGCTTAGTGTGTTCAGATTTTCAACATCTTATTCAAGGAATTGAATTTAAGGTCTATCCAGATTTCAAATTATGTAGCAAACTCTATTTAAAGCTAAGGGGTATTGCAGGTTAGGAAGGAATATGAAGTCAAGAGGAACAACAGGGCATATAAGTGAAGATACTCAAGAATAATAGCTATTGTCTGAGAATTACTGCTATGGACTTGAAGAGAGGTAGAAGATTGGTTGTCCAAGGGACACAGCACAGGTGATTCTTTATTTTAATTAATAGGTTTGGGTTCAATAGGATTTTGTTCACTGCAAAGGTATCTTTTCATGATACATCTAATATAAATTGCATGCATGCTCAATAATATATAGGCCATAAGATGGTAAACAGGACATAGTTTGTCTCATTGTACATGCACCAAAACCAGTCTAGGCTAGATTAGACCTTCTCTTTTAGCATCAGGACATGTTCTGGGATATGTATCACTAAAGAATTGCTAGGAGAGCAACTTATTTTCATTGTTTGAAATACATTTGTCTGAAGCCTGATACACTTAGGGTTCTAGGTTGCCAATTGGTTTATAGGTGCATTGTTGATAGAGGGGTTTGTTTTCATAGCATGTGCAGGTAAGGCTCAGAAGCTGCCAGTGTATTCTTAGAAGAGGGGTGGATGTAAAATCCAAGCCAAGTGGAGTCCCTATGCTTGATACCGCACATCCTCCTGTCGTAGTAGTACAAAAAAAACCCCAGAAAATCAGACCCAAAGACCATTTTTGCAGTAGTATCAATTCATTTATGAGAACTGATAAAGTCCTCATGACCTAAACACGACCCACTAATCTCCACTTTCCAGCATCACTGGACTGGAGTCATTTATTACACAAACTTTCAAGGGGACAGCAACATTTATCTTCAGCTCTTATTTCTTTATAGCTGCTATTTCCACCCTTCTTTGCTCCTTTCCTCCCTGTTAGGTCATTGCCCAGATTATTGATATTGGTTATAAATATAACAGGATCGAGAATCGTTTAGGAGGTAATACTTGGGCACGTTTGGAGGGAGTTTTTATTTTGTAAATCAGTTGAAATGTGGCCACTTTCCTCCGGCAAAGGCTGTGGACGGAATATGAGAAGAGAAAGAGAGCTCCCCAACAGCACAGATCGTTCGTTCCCCACTTCCTGCTGTAGCCAGGCTGTCATCCGCCAGCTCACCCTCCTCTACAGTTAAACTGTGAGCAAACCCATACCTTCCTTTCTCTCAGTTGTTTTTGCGAGGTATGTTGTCATGGCAACCAGAAAGGTAACCAACACCACAGGGAGCCTTCCCTGAGGCTCATGATTACTCTCTTAATTCTTCCTCTTTGCTTTGTTCTAGGGCATGTTCCTCCTGTTCTCAAAACTTCCCTGACCTTATTTCACCCTAGAACTGGAAGTGACATTTTCCTACTGCTGCCAACAACAGAATGTACTCTAATCATTCACTTCTGGAAATTCTTATTTCCAATGATTAAATTCTGTAAGACATTCACATTTACTCAGGAAAAAGCAGAGAAAGGACTGCACCCTTCCTGAGGACACTTGTCTTGACAATTGCATTCTGAGCTGGATTTCAACCTCTACCTGCTTTTTATTGAGAGTTTGATTTTTCTGAGGTTGACACACTCTTTTTATATATATATATATAAGTAAGGCTTTGTCCTTAAATGTTATACCCAAAGCATAAATATTTCACAAAACGTATTTACTCCACCCTGATCTCCAGAACCAGCTATTTATTTATTTTTGTTTTGACATCCTGGGCAAAGGTTCTCCCAACCCTTTTCCCACCTTCACTCTCATCCACTCCTCCCCCATTTCTCTTCAGAAAAGGGCAGGCCTCCCATGGATATCAACCAGCCAGGGTATATAAAGTCACAGTGAGACTCTTGTGCTATTAAGGCTGAGTGAGGCAACCTGGTAGAAGGAAAGGGTCTGGAAAGCAGGCAACAGAGTCAGAGACAGCCCCTGTTTCCACTGTAAGGAGTCCCAAAAGAAGACTAAGCTACATAACTTCAGCATAGATGCAGAGGGTCTAAGTTAGTCCCATGAAGACTCCCTGGTTGTTGGTTCAGTCCCTATGAGCCTGGGTTAGGTTTGTGGGTTTTCTCGAGGTGTCCTTGACCCCTACAATCCTTCTTCCTCTTCCTCCACAGGATTCCCTGGGTTTTGTCTAACGTTTGGATGTGGGTCTCTGCATCAGATATTTCCATCAGTTGCGGGGTAAAGTCTCTTCATATGACCACTGAGTTAGGCACAAATCTATTAGTATAGCAGAATATCATTAGGAATCATTTCATTGACGTTTTTCCCCCAGTCATGTTCAATTCTTTCTTAGGTCTCTGGGCTTTCTTGCCTCTGTGTTCTGGCCCTGCAAGCAGTGCCAGGGGTGAACTTCTTCTTAAGGGATGGGTCTCAAGCTGGACCAGTTGTTGGTTGACCACTCCCACAATTTCTGCTTTGCCTTTACCCCAACATATCTTGTAAGCAGGAAAAATTGTGGGTTGAAGGTCTTTGCCTGGGTTGGTGTCTCAATCCTTCCACTGGAAGTCTTGCCTTGTTACAGGAGAAAGCCAATTCAGGCTTCATATCCTCCATTGCTAAGCATCTTAGCTAGGGTCACCCTTATAGATTATTGAGAGTTTCCACTGCACTAGGTGTCTTAGTTAAGGTGTCTATTGCTGTGAAGAGACACCATGACCATGGAAACTCTTATAAAGGAAAACATTTAATTGGGGTGGCTTACAGTTTCAGAGGTTTAGTTCATTATCCTCATGGCACGACATGGCAGCATGGTGCTAGAGAAGGAGCTGAGGTTTTGACATCTTGATCAGAAGGCAACAGGAAGTGAATTGTGTGTTATATTGAGTATAGCTTGAGCAAAGGAGACCTCAAGGTCATTCCCATGGAGACATGCTTCCTAGTACAAGGCCACTCCAATGCTAACAAAGCTATACTTCCTAATAGTGTTATTACTTTTGGGGGTCATTTTCTTTAAAACCACCAGAGATGTCTCCCAATTCCAGTTGTCCCTCCCTCTGTCCTCCCCCTACTTGGACATATGCACAATGGATGCTGCACTATACCACAAGCACATTTGCACAACAGCTTTATTTTTAATAGCCAGATACTGAAATAACCGAGATGTCCCTCAACCAAAGAATGGTACAGTTACACAATAGAGTGTTACCCAGCTGTTAAAAACAATGACATCATGAATATTTTTGGCAAATGGATGGAACTAGAAAAGATCATCCTGAGTAAGGTAACCTAGACTCAGAAAGACGAACATGGTATGTGCTCATTTTTAAGTAGATATTAATCATAGAACAAAGGATAGCCATTCTATAATCTACAGACCCAAAGAAGCCAAGTATCCAGGAAAGCTCAAGGGCAGAAAACATTAATTTCACTGTGGAGGGGAAATAGAATAGACGCCGTATTGTGGATGGGGAAGGGGTCTAGATAGGGAGTGGGGAGAGGAATGAACAAGAATGATCAAGTTTTTAAAGCAAGTAACAAATGGAAGAAATTGCAGAAGTACTTGATTCAGATTAAAAGGGTTTCCTTCTTTTCAACATGTAAGCATTATAAAATCAAATTATATAATTAAAATACAAAAAAAATGGAGAAAGGCTAAAATTAAAATCACCATTTCCTAGAGCAAAGTTTTACTGACTTTTATCTGTTACATGTATGATCTTTTTCTGTAGTTGGAACTAGATCTTAGCTCTATAAACATCAGAGTTGTCCAAGTCTCCACAGTGAGAATTCATGAAGTTTCATAATTCAAGCAGGATAAAGTGGTTGCTTCTCTTTTCTCAGCCTTGATGACCTTGAAGAAGAAAGTGATGATGTCAGATAGGTTTTGATGGAGCTGGCCACACCCTCCTCCCTTTCCTCACACTGCCTTGTCTCTATGAGCTACCCCTAGTTTCTCATCATTGCCAGCTTCTTTCAATGATTTTTCTGTCCCTGCAGTCAGATTTTGATCTTTGCTTGAGACTACAATGTGAGCTCTTTACTCCTACCCAGCATGAGGGAAGGTAGAAGACCATGAGGTGCCATGGGGCAACTGAAGAGAAGGAGGCGCAACACCTAATGGCAAGGGTTGCATGGAGCAATCTCATTGGGCAGGAGAGCAGGAAGACTGTGCAAAATGTGTGCCTGGTGCCGCAGCTGTGAGGAGGGTTGAGAATGGTGACGATGGTCCTGAGAACTGGGGACTCTAATAATATTACTGTATGACTCAGGAGGTCAGCTCCTATATTTCATTTGTTTCTACTACAATCTTAGACTGGCTTTACTATACAAGGAATCCTGCTGGGATGCGTGCATCAGAGGGACAAGAGCATGAATTCTGGTTTCTTTGTGGTCTAATTTGCTCCAGGTGTCCTTGTAAGCATACTTGTGCTGTGAGTTCTGCTGATGAACCTCAGCAATGGACATGATTTCTCTGTTGTAGATTAGGATCGTTAGTTTCTTCATGTCACTTGTCAATTTGAAAAGCCACAGAGCCAGAATGTGATACACATCTCTTAATCGAAGTCACATACTTATTGGATAATCTCTCTGCTTTAATAAATTCAATATTTTCATTAATTAACTTAGGACAAAATAGCTAGTTGTTTTGGAACTGGGCTGGCTTAGAACTCATTGTGGGTACCAGGCTAGCCTCCAGCTTGCAGAGATCCATCCACCTACCTCAGTCTCCTGAGTGGTGAAATTAAAAGTGTGAGTCACCATGCCCTGCCAATAACATAATGGCTTTTGAGAATCTTTATGAATTTCCATCATTTTCTATGATTAAATGATCATAATTTAAAGGACAGAAAGGGACGTTTACATATATGAGCTGAAAATTTCTTCCTTCCACCTGTTGAATTATCTATGCAATACCTGCAGTGGTTTTAGTCTAATATTAAAAACATGATTCCTGGGAAGGAGGATGTTCCCCTGGAGCACACACCTTCATGTTACTGTGCCTCGTAGATCTCAGATGCACTTTACCCTCATTTGATGTTAATTCAAAGCACAAGAGTCTAAGTTTATCTCCTGGATTACAGTCAACACTGGTCAGTCGTCCATAGACCACCACTTCCATCATCCCTGTGTTATCTTGGATTTCATAGCAAATGAATTCCTTCGTCTCATTTCTCTGTAAAAGAAAGTAATACTCATCTTCTGAGAAATGGCCGGACACTGTCAAGTCTATGCGAAGCATAGGGTGTTGGCAGAATCTTGGCTCGGGCAGGAAAAATGGAGCTGTCACTTGAGACCTGGGGGGCAAAACAGCTTCAGATATTTTGTTGCCAATCCTGATATGTAAACCCTTTTTAAGGTTTAATATTGACTGTGGTGGCTTATCTTGGCTGTCAACATGACCATATCTGGAGTCAACAAATCTCAAGCAGTTGGATACATAAGCTGATTATTCTTGATTGGATCATTTGAGGTGGCAAGACTGATCCTAAGTCCAGATCACTTGAGGTCAGGAGACCCATTTTTAAATCTGGGCCACACTTGATGGAAGCATAAAGAAAAGGACCCAGAAGAAAGAAGCTTTTGCTCTTGACCTGCTTACCCCCACTCTCACAGGCAACTTCAACAACTCTGCTGCTGAGACATTCCTTTGCTGTTACTATTTCCAACAGGTAGTAAGGAGGAACCCAGCTTTCCCAACCTGGTGTATTCTGGGTAGAAGAGTATACTTTGGTTTGTATTCTGGTTGTTATAACCTGCACCCTGACTTAGGCAATCAACTCTCCTTCACCATCAAATTCTCAATAATTTGGAGGTGAGGAACTCAAAGAAACAAAATCTTAATGATACGAGTGTTAATGTAAATGTCCATGAAGAGTACAAATAGATGGTATTGTTTGAAAAATGTCAGAATCTCTTGGCAAATCTCTTTCTAAATCAGTTTTCATCATGGTACCCTGAAAAGTATATTGAGACTGCTTTCTTTTCACACTTAAAGACAGGAAACCCTAGTCCCCAGCACTGATCAAGGAGGCCTTGAATTTTGGCATGCAGTAAGTTAACCATTATCATCTGGCAAGGTAAGACTGAAAATCTGAGATTGCATGAGAATTTTACAGAATAATGAGGTGGCTTACCTTATTTACCATAAACACTCCATTCACAAATATTCCTCTTCTTTTTGAGCAAAGATAATTGATTTTAGGTGTTGCATTGGCTCTTTGTCTCAGGGTAGTTGGGATATTCATTGATTGGTTACCATTGACCTCTGACACACTGGTGGCACTGTATATATTTATGAACCCATTGTGACCAAAGTAATTTGAGATGGTAATGACCTTGTTGGGGATAAACTTCTCCTTCAGGAAAATATCAAACACCTTCACTCTGAAGAATTCAGTCTCAGTGGCCACTGTGGCATGGAACATCCTTTTCTCTCCTCTCAGGTCATATGTGAACGGTTCTGTTGCTTTTAACACCATCACTTTTTTGGGACCTTGGTGGTGACCATTTTCCTCAGAAGGTTGCTCAGGTACAGTTTTCAGTCTTGGTTTCTGCATAGAATGTATACAGCAAAAAAAAAGGCACAATTAAGACAGCTCATTGGGTAGAATGAAAGAAAAATCTAAACAACAGCTGGCATGGTATAACTTAGTTCATGGAGATATAGGTACTAATGGCAGCTTGTACTAATCATACATAGTAGATAAGGGGATTTTATGTGCATCTCTCTAGTCTTGGCAAACGAAGCCAGGGTACCCTAAACAGTAACTCACAATATGATAGTAGCAGCTGAGGAAAAGTGCGCAGGACTTAAGGAACAACTATCATACACTTCCTTTAGAAATGAAGGCAGTTTAGTTACAGGTGTCTTTAGTATTCTCTGCAGGTCCAGAAAAGACTGGAAACAGTCTAAAATCATACCACACAGGGTTATCTTTATAAACTATTCATGAGTTGTTTCAGATAATAAAATCATTTATATCAGTATCTGTTGCTTGGTTGTCAGCTCAACATATATTAAATATTATGTTTAATATTTTAAAAGCTGTTTTCCTCCCATGTGTATGAGTGTAAGAATGTTTGCATGTGTGTGCACAGAGGAGAGCGGAGGACATCCTATGGTGACAGTCTTTGCTTTACACCTGTCTGAGACAGGTTTTTTTTTCCTGTTCATTGCTGATTTTACTTGACGTGCTGTTAGTTTTTGTCGACTTGACACAAAGTAGAATTACTAGAAAGAGGGAATCGAGACTGAGAAATTTTCTTCATTAGATTGGCTCACGAGCCAATTTTTTGTTGTTGTTATTATTATTAATGATTGATGAGGGAAGGCCCGGCTCTCTGTGGGTGCCACTTCAGGCAGATGTTCCTATAGTATATGAGAAAACAAGCTGAGCAAGTCAGGAAGAACAAGTCAGTAAGCAGTGTGTTTTCATGGTCTCTTCTCAATTCCTTCCTTCAGGTTCCCACCTTGAGTTTCTGACTAGGCTTTCCTCAATAATGGACGCTTAAGCTGAGATACTCTCTTTCCTTCCCAAGTTGCTTTTGTTCAGAATGTTTCATCACAGCAACAGAAAGAAGGTTAGGGATGAATAAGGATGAATGAGCTAGTCCAAAGTTGTAGCAATCTCCATTGTTATATTGTGAAAACAGAAAATTACCTTGGCTGGTATTGCTAGAAACACTCCAGGGTCCTGGGCAACGCTGGATGCTGTGGATAGAGGCACTTGGAGGGTTTGGACCCCGCAAGATGATGTTTCTGGAGACACTTGAGTGGCTTGGTCTCTCTTAGAAGCAGTTGCTGGAGCTAACCGGGGAGCCTGGACAATATGGGAAGGAAAGGATGGCACCGGAGGGGTCAGGAGGCTGTTAGAGGCTATTGCTGCAGACACCTAAGGAGTCTGTCAAACATGTGAGATGGTTTGGGAGGCCCCTGAGGCATTTGCAATGACAGTTCAGTATTTCTGGAGGCATCCATTTAGGTTAAAGTCTTTTAACTGACCTCTAACAACTCCAGTTAGATTAAACTACTGCTGCACTTAGTCTATTGAGATAAAAATGATTTCAAATGGTATCCCCTCTCAAGAAAAAAAGATTTATTTTAACTGAGGCTTAGACATAAACATTTGATAATATGGTGAGTGTTTATCATATGACAGAACTGTCATCTTCATATTTTGTGGGTTTGTTTCCCCTTCTCTCAGCAATCAACTTCTTTTTCTCTTGATAACCATTGATTTTCTCTTTCCCTTTTCCTGTTGGAAACTACACCCCGAGTCTTGTGCATGCTAAGCTGTTCTCTCCTCTCCTATTGAGCTTTATTCTGAACCCATAGTTATGGTTTTTACTGTTAAATGAAGCACAATAACTTTAACACTGAGAGAATCAACGTATCATCCTTGAGAACAGCATCCTCTGGACAGTGAATCAGGCCGAATTGCCTCATACAGGAACAAGCATTTCATTTACATCACTTTCTGTGCATCTCTGAGGTGTCAAAAGAGCAGGTCTACATTTAGAAAGCCCAGGTTGAGGTTTGGCATTCTTTCAGAGGCTTTGAAGTGCTATGGCCTTTGACTGACTACTATTTCAGCAATGGCTGAAAGAACAATGATTTAACCTGCTTTATATTCCTTTACTGTGCCTGTTTGGGTGGATGTACCACTGAGGCCATGTGGAGGTCAGAAGACATTTCATGGGGGTTAGTTCTCTTGCACTAACATGTGGGGTCTGGGAATCTAACACAGGTCATCAGACAGTAAGCACCTTTACCTGCTGAGCCATATTGCTTGCCTGAGAAATGATTTTTTATTCCCATCACAGAGAATTACATGATACGAGTTGAAGAATGCAGTAGTCCTGACCAGTAAGCCTCAAACTGGTTACTCTAAATCTCTGTTTTTACTAGATCCTATGATGAGATAGACAAATAAATGTCCACACAATGGTAAAAAGGGGAGGAACCTTAGCAGATTTTCCTTTGGGAACTTAGCCAACATACCTGTGAGTTCCGTGTACTCCTGCCTGATCCTGGTTTTGAATCTTCATGTATGGTGGACATAGGCTGAGAAGTACTGGATTCATCTCGCCTGTGTCTTTTTGCCTCAGCTATGCTTTTCTCTGTCTGTTTCCTTTTAGCTGATGCAGGAGAGAAAATGCAGTAAACTCAGGGATGCTGGTCTGAGACAGCTGGAGTTCATTCAGTTCTGTTTGCTCTCCGCTCCTGCTTTTCTTACTGTGGTTGCGTACCTCTGCTTTGGAAGCTTGAAGGGGCTCCAAGGTGGCCCCCACAGGACTGTCTCAGGTGCAGTTCTCTCTAGGTGCGATGGACACAGTCTTTCTATCCTGGGGACTCCTGTGTCCATCAGTCAAACCCTACTCCAACCCTCTTATCCTACAGTCTATTTTTTACTAATTTAAAGTTTAGGTCGAGGGAGATGGTTCTGCAAGCATGGAGACCCGAATTCAACTGTCTGGTGGCAACTTAGAACTCCCAGGCGGAGCAGACTGATGTAGACATATTCTAGCTTGCCACTTAGCTGAAAATGAGAGCCTCATGTTCAATAAGAGACCCTTCCTTAATAACAGCATAGAGAACAATAGATGAAGACACAGTGTTGACCTCTGGTCTCTAAATGCTTGTGTAATGATAATAATTGACAAACCATCTTCTGTAGGTGATCACTCTGGATTAGAGCACCATTGAAAGAAATGATCTAATTTGACTTCCTACCTTTTGTTTCTGTTTGGTTTTATCTATTAATCAGTTAATTGTTTGTGTGTTTGTTTTGATACAGAGTCTAGCTACACAGAACAGACTGGTCTTAAACTCACTATCTTCCTGTTTCAGCCTCCTGATCACTAGGATCATAAATGGGAGTCTCTATGCAAAAATTAGTCATTTCTTTTTCTTTTTCTTTTCTTTTAAGCCTGACCACTTTATGAAATAGAATTACTTCCTATCTCTGGGAGGTAGACATTCACTTAATTATTGAGTATGTTTTTATTTGTTTGTTTTGTTTATTTTCTTTTTTGAATAGATAATGTTGAGTAACTTAATGGAGCATTAGTACTAATTGATTTAAATATTTTTTAAAAATATTCCTATCTTTATTTTATAGTTTTCTCATCTTTATACAGTAGTAGAAGGTCTTGTCTCTTTCAACAACTTCTGCATTTTTATTTGCCCCAATGCCCTCAAAGATATTCAACCCCCCAAACAGAACTCTTTGTCAGAAGGAAGTTTTATAAGTTATTAATATGTTTGTTATCTGAAATGTTGTCACTCTATAGACCCTGAGTCACACACTGTGAAAGGCTACATAAAGCTAGCATGCTTTTGGAGAAGTTGAAGAAAGGATGGGCATCCAGGGTGCTCCCATATTACCTTTTGCCTTCTCTCTTTTGAGTTTATCAGCAAGGTCTTCAAGTTCTGGAATCTCTTTATACAGTTCTATCAGTTCGTCTATTCCAGCATCTTTTGGGAACTTGTCCTCCAGCAAGTCAGCAATCTTAATTCTGTCATAACCATATTGTGCTTTTCTATTTAGTTTTAGTTCTTTGCTCAACAAGGACTTAACTATTTTAAAATTATGGTCACTGATACCCTTTAGTCCTAACAGAAGAACAATTTTCTTGTACTCATTCACCATTTCTCAAACTGCGGGTGAACCTAAATGAGAAGAAGAGTATACAGAATTACACACATTCACAGACAGTTTCAAAACCAAGATACACCTAGGTGAGAGACTGACCAGTGCCGCAGTGGCCATAATTGCATTTGTGAGAAATAGAGCTAATTACCAGATGTGCCACTTTGCTAAATGAGTGTAGACCTGATCTGTTGAAAACAAGTCTAGAAAATTCTTCCCTGTTAACAACAGCTTCTGACCTAGTTCTGCCATGGTTTTTGATGGATGAAAGTGGAAATAAAAAATTGCCACAGCGTTTAGAGTATGGATTATGAGTGTTGTCTTAGGGTTCCTGTTGCTGTGAAGAGACACCATGACCATGGCAACTCTTATAAAGGAAACATTTAATTGGGACTTGCTTAAAGTTTCAGAGGTTTAGTCCATCATCATGGAGAGGGAGCATGACAGCATTCAAAGAGGCATAGTGCTGGAGAAACAGCTGAAAGTTCTACATCTTGATCCACAGGCATCAGGAAAACGCAGCCACTGGGCCTGGCTTGGTCTTTTGAAACCTCAAAGCCTACCCCCAGTGACATACTTTTTACAACAAGGCCCCATATCTCTTCCAACAAGGCCACACCTTCTAATCCTGGTGACCAGACATCCAAATCTATGAGCCTATGGGGACCATTCTCAATTACACCACCAGAAGTGCTGAAATTCTAAATCTTCTAATATTCACTGACATTGTAGCCTATCTCTGGATATCTGCCAGTGGGTTCCTGACTCTTCTCACACTCTTGGCTGAAGTGCCTTATGTGCAAAGGGGCTGTGTCTTCTTACCGTATGCATGAATATTAGTCAACTACAACACAATGGCCCTTGCTGGGGGCACTGACACTTGCCCACTTGGCTCTAAACATCTCTCACTGGCATTCTGCTTCCCATGGTGTTGAATGCTGGTTTCAAGGTCCTCTGTGCCTATATGACTGTTACTGTGCTGAACATATACATACTTTCTAGAGTCAGGTCAGAGAATTTATTGGGTAAGATTATGTCAATAGTTGTTTGTTTTTCTTCTCTTATGTTTTGATATCAAGAGTCAGATTTATTTGTTCATTGAGTCTGTTTTCTGCTTATAAACCATGATTATGTTCAGTTTAAATCTTCCAACAGTTCCTCAATTTGTTAAATAATAACAACAACAAAAAAACTTCTTTATTCCTTAAAATACCTTGGGAGGCCTTGAATGATTGTCTTTGTATTCGTTTCTTTATACCTAGTATGGGATGCTGTAGGGTTACCATCATCTGTCACTTTTCCTGCTTTGGGATGTAGCTAATTATAGTGTCATTGTCATTTTCACATTTCTTCCTGTCTGCCTCCCCATGGTAACTTTTAAGGAAAAAAAAAAGCAGAGACTTGTCTTCTGGAAACTTCCAAAATGCCTGAAAAAACAGTCTCATGAGTTTGGACCTAATTAGCCATTTGTGTATTTCCTTGGTGACTCAGTATATGGGTGGATTCCAAGTTAGCTTAAATCATTTGGTTAGGAATTACTTGGGTTAGGAATTATGTTTAATTATGGGTTTAATTATGGGTTGGAAGTCATTTGTGTTAAGAATTATGTTTTGTGAATCTTTTGTATAATGGGAATGTTTTATTTCTGGGTCTATTCACTGCTTTCCTTTTGAGAAGAGTTAAGCACCATCTAGTTGAAAAAGCCAATACAGTGAAGGAAAATCCATCTAGTGTCATGTGACAGTTAAGATGCTTAAAGATATCAAAGAAAGTGAGACCTCTGTAAACCCTCAGATCTGAAGACTACTGTTTTAGGGTTCTATTGCTGTGATCAAACAATGACCAAAAACAACCTCGTGAGGAAAGGGTTACAGCCTCCAGATTCTTACCTTAAAATCCTGCCCTAATTTCACTTAATGATAGAGTGTGGTGTGGAAGTTAAGCCAAAGTAAGCTCTTTCCTCCTCAGCTCATAGAAGAGTGCTGCTTACTGGCTTATTCCTCATGACTTGTTCAGCCTGCTTTGTTATAGCACCCAGGACTACCAGCCCAGGGATGGCACTGTTCACAATGAATTGGGCCCTCCACATCAATCACCAATCAAGAAAATACTCTACAGGCATACCTAAGGGCCAGTCTGGTAGGAACATTTTCTCAATTAAGGTCCTGTTTTACAAAAGCGACTCTAGTTTGTGTCAAGCTGACTTGAAACTAGCCATCACAGCTAGATCACCTGTAAAGATTCAAGGACAAGATTAGAATTCACTATCAACAGCAATTTACCTTAAGCAAAAGTGTATGGATTTTATATACACTATTTCATTATGTCATAAACTAAAAGGTTTTAAAAGTGTTAAGTTTTAAGCTGGGTGGTGGTGGTGCACACCTTTAATTCCAGCACTCAGGAGACAGAGGCAGGTGGATCTCTGTGAGTTCAAGGCCAGTCAGCTCTACAGAGTAAGTTCCAGGACAGTCAAGGCTACACAGAGAAACCCTGTCTCGAAAAACAAACAAAACAACAACATCAAAAAAACCCCCCAAAATTAGAAGTTTTAATTTGTTTAATGATTTGTCACAAAACCCATCATCTCCAAAAGATAATGATATGTGATACAGGAGGAATGAGTACTTTGTATACTTCATGTGCAATCCACTTACATGTGAACCATAATGCTTTGTTGTTGATCTACTGTCTTGATTTGGTGGTACTGATCCCAATCTCGATGAAGTTTTCAGTAATATAGTATTTAGGAAACAGGCATTAATATCCATCTGTAGATACTATACTCTGGATGGGAAAATACATCCAGAAAAATACAGAAAATACAGTCCCACTGGCATAAAAAGATGCTTTCAACTTGCCATGAATTAAAAACAAAAAAAGAAAAAAAAACTGCTGCTAGTATCTTAACCTAGATAAAATGAAAAATAAGACATTCTAAAAGTATATTGTCTGATACTATAAACCTTAGTAGTTTCAAAAGCCAGAAACATAGAAAAAGATATTAGAATTAATTGTGAGAAAGCGATAAGCGAAGTTGAGAGTACCTCAGGGTAAAGACTGAACAGAATCACAGACTTTGCTGGTCTTGCCTCTGCCTCACAAGCGAAACTCTGATCAAAGAGAGGAGAAACAGGAAGGATATATAGCTGGTGGCGGGGGTCTGGGGGAGCTGAGGCAAAGGATGTAATGGTTCACTAGTGGTTTCATCTTAATCTGTAAAGCACAATTTCTAAAGAAAAGGTAAGGCAGAGAATACAGCCATGTCAGAAATGAAATAACTATAGCAAGAGCAAGGAAAGAAAAAACAAAGAAGGTATTAATTATCATCCTGAATATAAATGCCATAGTCAGTGAAGTAAAAGCTTTTGTTAACTTTTATTTAAGATATGTAGCTATTATTAAGTCAATGATAATCAAGCTACGATCTGTAGAACGACAAAGGGTAGTTATAGAGTACACTAATGCTGTGACCCTTTAATACAGTTCCTCATGTGGTGACCCCCAACCTTAAAGTTATTTTCATTGCTGCTTCATAACTGTAATTATGCTACTGTTATGAATTATAATGTAAATATCTGGTATGATGATATCTGTGAAAATGTCTTTCAAACCCCCACAGGGGTCCTAACCCACAGGCTGAGAAACTCTGGACTACAGTGAAGAGATAGCTCTCCTTAGGAAAGGGCAATAGATTAGATAATTATGGATGGATGGGAGGCTGGAACAGGAGGATGGAGTGGAGAGGAGGAGGGGAGAAGGAGTTGTGCAAGGGAATATGGGGAGAGACATCTAAAATTAAGAGCCACTTGATTGGTAGTGTGGAAACCTAAGGGAGTAGGTTTATATATATGTATATCAGTCTCTCCAGGGCAGGTCTCACGTTCAGGAATAGTTGACCAACATGTAATGAACTCTACAGTTTTTTGTTTGTTTGGTTGTTTTGTTTTGTTTTTGTGTATATGCTTTTATTTGGTTACAGTTTGGTGGTTTGTTTTCTTTTTAGGCATTCTATTTTGTTTTTTGTTTTAGGGTTTGTTGTTATATTAGTTTTTATTTTTTGAGAAAGAACTTACTCACTTGGGTGGTTAGGGACAGGGAGAGGATCTGGAAAGGTTAGGGGAGGGAAAGAATGATCAAAATATATTTAAATTTAAAATTGTTTTAAATAATATATGAAAGAAAAAGATATATAGCTATAACTGTTAGTAAATATTCAGTAGAGTGGAAAATTTAAACCACATCACTTTATATTTTAACAGAAGAAAAGCCAATTTCATCCTTATTAGATTTAAAACTGGTATCAAATACCACAAAATGATAATATTTTACTTCCTAGAAATAAATGATTTATCTCATATTAATAATAAAGACCAGAATTTCATGGTACATTTAGAAATATATTTCTCAACTGCTAAATGTAAAAAAAAAAAAATAAGGAAAGCTTTGTGCAGTGATTTAGAAAGCTTAGCAAGATAATTGATAAACTTAGCAAGATGCCCAATAGTCCTACAATTTTGAAATCAACATTAAAGAGCTTCTATTCAAGTATACATGAGGTACTCTGCCATGGTATATAGATTCTTCAAACTATTCTGTAGGTCACCCCCTTATGTCTTACCATCAGAAAGCGAAAAGAAAAACAAAATAGCCAAACCAAGTATCTCAAGTTGACACAAACTAACAATGACTGAAATACCACCTTTATCACACAGAAGAGGAGAATCTAGAATGTGCTTAGGAGATTGTTAAAACAGTGTGTGTTTACATATCATGAATCTGACCGCCTTTCCACTGCACACGCTGGTCGGTTGTCACGCTGTATAGGGCTGAGATACTAGAAAATTCCATTCCATGTCCAGAGGGTGTTTTTCGCTCATGGTAATTTTTCTTGTCACTATCTTGACTCTGCCCCAGTCAGTCACCACAGTCAGCAGTTAACCATGGACTGCTGATCCAAGTTAACTAACACTTTCTTCTTGCCCACTTGCTCAGGCTTACATTTAGGAAGTTTATTAAATGATCTGAAATATGCAAAATGCACTTTTCTTGGCTCATTCCTCTGCGGTGGAGGAATAAATATGTCTGCCATCTTCCTGAGCGAACCCTCCAAATCCAGCTACTGTAGGTTTATTGCTGACTGACGCTAACTCCCCTCCCCCAGAAGAACCAGCAAGGTTTTCCCCTCTGTTCTTGTGATTTTCACAGAAGTAACGAATGTCTACAGAAAGCAGGTAGAACTCACGTTGCTGGAAGTTTCTTCAGAGGTGTCAGGATTCTGAGTTCTACAGCGTAGGATGCAAGGTTTCTCCTCACCTATTCTTCTTTCTCTTCCTCTTTGTACAATGTGTCAGAGGGTCAGTTGGTGTGTGTGTGTGTGTGCATGTGCATGTGGGAAGCTAAGCTAACACATCTCTTCAGCACTGGATAATGCAATCTACAGAAATTCAAGGTTAGACTACTTCATGGACTGAGCCTTCCTGAGTGAGTCAAGCTGTGTTGTTTTGTAGGTAGAGAAGAAGAAACCGCGAGCCTCCACCCAGCAACGTTCACAGCTTTCGATTTCCTCAGGTTCTGAAACTCAGCAGTTTCTTTCCTGTATCCCTTTTAGTTACCATGAAAAGCCAGAGACCATTACACTTCACTGTTGTTTTGTTGCTTTTTCTTTTCTTAAATATTTTATAGGTCCAAGATTCATTCCTTTGCATGAGATGAAATCTCAAAAGGAAAAGCTGACTCACCAGGCCACTTCTTTCTTTCCTGCTCAGGATGAGGCTGCAGTAGGAGGAGAACTTGGCCATGTCAGTTGTCAGCTGCACTTGAATGTGTTTGAAAGAAAACCTGAGGTAAAATCACTTTTGGCTTTAGCGCACTATGCAGCAGTCTCTCCTGTGTTAATTCCCCAGCCTTGAATGTCCCAGAGTATAATGTTGTTATGAACATACCACCAGAACCTCCAATCAAGAGAAAACACTGTGGCATCAGCCTTCTTCTTGCCTGTAATAAAGTCGGCCCTTGTCAGTGATAAAGGTATTCACTGTGGGAAAACAACTTCCTTCTGGTAAGAAGAATCTGATTTCCACCTCGTGTCCTTGGTGGAGACTGATACTCTAATTAGCTCCAAAGTTCAGAGCACTACATACTATTACTGCCACTCTTAAAATTCATCTGGGTCTACAATCTTCAGCTGGGAGAATGGTCTTTAGGCCGAGCTGAAGAGAAGCTAAGGAGATGACAGGAATAATTAATCCCCTAATATGAAATAACAAACTTGCACTTCCAATATGTCCCTCCACTCACGAACTACTTACAGAGCTTGTCTCACATAACACTACTGAGCTGACTCAATGCTCCAAGTTCAAACATTAAAAATCACACACTACCCTTTTCTTGCTTTCTATCTTTTTCTTTCTTATACTGTCCTGATACCTAACCAGGTTTACTTGAAAATCTGGGAGTTCTCATCTTCTCTGAAGCCTACCTCCCCTATTGCCATGAAGCTGCTCGCTGGCCTCCACTACCAACCATGCTTACATGGACCTTAACACAGAAAGGCATGGCTCTCCCTCTTAATCTTGCCACTGTGGACATTTACTGAGATTACACCTTGTATGCCTCATTACTTTTCTTTAGAAGTATGAGAGAATTGTCCTTGAATCGCCTTCAGTATTCATTTCAAATTTTTTTCATTAACATGATTAAGAACTCTAAAGAGAACCCTGATTTCCATGGTAGCAGCAATATACATTGAGGAATAAAAACACAAATATTCAAAAGGCAGTTTGACAACAGGCTGTCTACAACAACAACAGCAAAAATAACAGCAGTAGGTCCTGCCCTTCCAGGGCCTTTCACTTCTCCAGCCATGGATGGGGTTTTGAGCAGGTGTACTGTACCAGACATGGATACTTTCCTGTGTTTCAGAACTCAGATACTTCCAGTAAGCCATTGATTAGCCCTATAACATTTGTGCCACTATTATACTGGTTATTCTAGTGTATTAATGATGAAAAATGTACAGTAATTCTGCTGGCTTTTCCTACTACTTTGAGCAGAATAATGATAAAGCATAGGTTGGGGCTGGAGAGCAGAGTATGTCTTCACGTAGACATTAGGGTGATACAAACCAGGTCTTATCTACTACACACAGGTAGATTTGACACTGTTATTCCATCTTCATGGCATACTATGCAGGGAATATGTGAGTCGATGAAAATCCATATTTATTTACTTACTGGTCTCTGCACATAACTATTATGGACAAGACATAGTATCTTTGTGTTTTCATACTCTAAATTCATAAACAGAATGGTTTACAAGAAAAAGATTGATTCTTGTAGTCTTGGAGGTTGGGAAACAATTTGATGATGCTTTCTTGCTGTATACATCTCAACAATGTTTGGGGGCTGGGTAAGGCATTTCTCAAGTTGTTGGTATCTTAATTAATTGAAACATAAGCTCACGTAGATTGAAAATGGCAGGAAAACCTTAGTCAAAGCCAAGCAACAGCACAGATGGGAAAGCAACATGTTGTCAGGAGGAATGATAGGCTGTATTTGGGAAGATGCTCAAGTGACCCAATTTTTGTTTGGGGATTACTTAAAGGTAATATTAAGTATTTTCAATTAAAAGTAACTTCAGGTAACTTTAAAGTATTTTAAAGAATAATAAAGAAAAAGATGTCATGAAGTTCACAGAGAGTTAGGGGGGATTGTGATACCTGAAGAGTTGGAGGCAGGAAAGTGTTAGGTAGAAGTGATGTAAACACAGTAGTCATATAGAATCCACAAAACAATAAAACAATAAAAAAGAATAAGGGAAGGATGGTGTTTCCTAACATTAAGAGCTGACTTATGTGCCTTGGTTTTCTAAGTATTTATATGACTTTTTCTGTACTTAGATCTTTATGAACATCCTTTCTGTCATATCCAGGTTTTCAGAAGGACTTTTGTGAAGCTTCCATAACTGAATCAGAATTTAGGTGTCTTGTATGAGCCCCAATGACCATGAAGAAAAAAAATGATGAAGTTGTATAAGTTGTGAAATAGTTGTCCACAAACATCTGTCTTTATCTGTATTGACTGTCACCATGACTCATTCATGTCTCTTCTTTCATTCTTGCCTAACCTTGGATTTTACCCATGGAATCAGCTTTCTTCCTTTGCTTTGAACTTTGGAAGTAACTATTCACTCTTACACAGCTTGAAAAAAACTGGAGGAGCAGGGTATGTTGTCACTGAGCCACTGTAGTAAGGAGGAGAAGGCTGCATTCCCAGCACCCAGCTAGCTTATACCCGAAATAATTACACAGAAACTGTATTCATTTAAACTCTGCCTGGCCCATTAGTTCTAGCATCTTATTGGCTAACTCTTACATCTTGATTCAACCCATTTCTAATAGTCTGTATGTCACCACGAGGCCGTGGTCTTACAGGGAAAGATTCAGCATGTCTGACTCTCTCGAGTCCATGGCGGCTCTCTCTGACTCTGCCTGACTCTGCCTTCTCTCTCCCAGAATTCCATTATGTCCTCCCCACCTATCTAAGATTTTGCCCTATCAAAAGGCCAAGGCAGTTTTCTTTTCTTTTTTCCCCCATATTCTTTTATTTTTACCATTCAAAAAAAAAAGAATTTACATTTCCTCCCCTTCTCCCAGTCCCCTCCTGCTCCCCTCCTCCCTCCCACTGCTTCCTTAAAAGAGTGCATGGTGCCCAGCCCTGTGGGAAGTCCAAGGCCCTCCCCCCTCCATCCCGGCCTAGGAAGGTGTGCATCCAAATCGACTATGTTCCCCAAAAGATAATATATGCAGAGGAGATAGGTCTTAGTGTCATTGTTGATGGCTTCTTATTCTGCCCTCATTGGCAGCCACATTTAGAGAGTTCAGTTTGATCATATGCTCATTCAGTCCCGGTCCAGCTAGATTTGGTGAGCTCCCATTAGATCAGGCACACTGTCTCAGTGGGTGGTCCAGCCCCTCACGGTCCTAACTTCCTTGCTCATCTTCTCCCACCTTCTGCTCTTCGACTGGACCTTGGGAGCTCAATCCATTGCTCTGGTGTGCATGTGGGTCTCTGTCTCTATCTCCATCCATTGGATGAAATTTCTATGGATGTGATCAAGATATTCATCAGTGTGACTATGGGACAATGATAGTTCTGGCAACCTCTCCACTGCTGCCCAAGGACCTAGCTGGGGACATCCCTGTGGACACCTGGGATCTCCTCTAGAGCCAAGTATCTTGCCAGTCCTAAAATGACTCCAATAATGTAGATATCTTATTCTCTTCTCCAATATTCACCTTTCCTCCATCTCCACCCTCCCACTCCCCCAAGCTCTCCCCAGTCCTTCCCTTCTCCCTTCTCTTTCTCCCTCTCCCCTCCCCCCACCTCTATCCCCACCCCCGTATTCCCACCTTTTGCCTGGCAATTTTGTTTACTTCCAATTTCCAAGAGGATCTATATATGATTTTCTTTGGGTTCACCTT
>PVIU01021786.1:0-30786 GCA_004026605.1 Ondatra zibethicus
TTTTTTTTTTTTTTTTTTTTTTTTTTTTTTTTTTTTTTTTTTTTTTTTTTTTTTTTTTTTTTTTTTTTTTTTTTTTTTTTTTTTTTTTTTTTTTTTTTGCTTATGTGAGTTCATACAGGATTTCTTACTTAGTTCATTGGTTAGTCTACGCTGACTGGAATTCAGGTCCCAGGGATGTGCCTGTCTCTTTCTTCTTTGCTCTGTGATTATAATGCAGGTCAACATACCAGATTTGGCAGATCCAGATTTAAAAGAAAAATGTTTACCTGGGTTCAATATGAATATTGAACTTGATGTAAGAGACATGAATTTTCTTTTTTCTTTTTTATCCAGTAGAATTGAGAAAAAATATTGAAAAATTATATACAATATATTTTCTTTTCCCCTTCCCAAGTTCTTCCCAGATCCTCCTTACCTCTCTTACTATCCAATTTTATTTTTAAATTTTTTAAATTTATCCTTCTTTACCATTCCATAAACCAAACTGAAAAAACGATAACACATGATCATCTCATTAGATGTTAAAAATACCTCTGAAAAAAATCAAACATCCTTCATGATAAAAATCTTGGGAGAGATTAGTGATACAGGACACATACCTAAACATAATAAATTCAATTTACAGCCAACATTAAATTAAATAAGATTGTCATATTAATTTTCATTCTTAGTATATTTCAAATTTTCTGATTACAAATGAAGTTATGTATTAAAGTAGTTTAATAGTTCAGATGCAAAAGATAAGTGTTTTAGCTACATTTTGAAAAGTCATGCAGAATCTGAATATCTATAGGTACTTAACAATCTGACTGGAGCCCTACTTCCCTTGGAAGCACTTTCTTTTCATCCTTTGTTTCATACATTCTTTTGCATAGACCTATTGAGAACAGTTGGGATTCATTCATAGTTAATGTATATAAGTAACCTTGCTATTAATGGTAATCAAGACAAGAATAGTCTCTCTTGTCAAATCTACAGAGGAAATCCAAATCACTCTGACAGCATAAGCGAGAACCGATGTACACTTTATATCTTCCTAAATGGTAACAGCAAAAGCAAACAAAAAGTAGACGAACCCAGTTTCCATTTCTGTGAAAGAAATCAGCACAAATGGTGAAATTTTAGAGATGGACTCCACTTTATTACAAGCTACTGTATTCCACAAATAACTTTTATTGATACATACTTGGTTTTCTGTGCATTTTACTGCACATAAACAAACATTTATGGGTGATTAGCATTAAAAATATGAAATAGTAAGTCAGTGCCTTTCTTTCTAAGATTAGCATCCAATTCCAATTGTTAATCCCAAAGATACAAGGAGAAATACCACTGACCCAAATCATCATGGCCAATTTAATTAAAGTGAGCAATTAATTAAAGCAACCTTTTTAATTTGGGTAAATGGGCTGTCTCCTCCTAAGAAGAGGTTCAAGAGGTAAGTATTAAACATAGGGATGATAAGGGCTTTTACAGCTCAGGAATATAGTGTTTCCAAGTGGGCTATTTAGCCTGCAAAGAGGTAGGTAGGGTTACAGAAACAGAAGATAAACATAAATTTGTCATAACAACCTTGTGAAACAAAGGCATGATTACAAGGTGGTCAGAAGGTAATCATAACAAGAGGTGGTCTTAATAACCTTTGAAATAAAGGTATGGTTGAGAAATGGAGATTTAATCATAAACAGGAATGAACTTAGCATGTCTTTACTATAAGATGGCTTTCAAGTCAAATCTCTTTCTTCCTCTATTCCTCTGCTGACCAAGCTTACAGGCCTGTACATTCAGGTATGGCACGTGTAAGAATAAACATCATTTAAAACATATTTTGAAAAGAAAATATCTTGTATTTGTGAAAAATATCTTCCAAAACATTTTAAGTTATACTCTTTATCCACAATTCTTTTTCAGCCATGTCTGACTCATTCTTTAATTTGGCTTTTGCTTGCAAAAAAATATGTTTCTTTATGTATCCCTGACTGTCCTGGAACTAGCTCCGTGGACTACTCTTTCTCAATTGACAACTTCTAAGAGAAAAGTCCTACTCCAATGAACCCATTATTTCAGTTATGATCATTAAGTATTTATTTTAATTACTTCTGCTCTTCTTTTCCGATGTTCAACATATCGTTGTGGATTTTCTGTTTGTAACATTAATCTGTATGCTGGGTGAAAAGGGAAGTGTCCTTGCAATTTTTTGTTCTACACCCAGTATATAGTATACAATTCAAAACACATGATATCAATGAACTTTTGTTGAATGAGCAGTTTTTATGATTCAAATATATTTGTTAAGGAAATAGTTGTTATAGTTTAGCAAAAGTTTTATTCAATATATTCAGCAGAGAAGGGAATATGATAATATAGATTTGTATCCACAAGAAACTTACTCATGAATTTTCCTAAATCAGAGCAGAAAATTTTGCTATATTGTTAGGGGTATATGACATCACTGTTTTAATTTTTAGTAGAATTATACAGTAAAATGTTATCTCCTCAAGTAAAAATTTGCTACATAATTTAAACTTTAACTTGCTTTTTACTGTTTTGTTTACAACTTCAAAAACGTCATACAAATTATTTTGATCATACTGACCCCTCAGTTCCTCCCAGATGTAACCTCACCTTCCTACCTGCATAACTTAGTGTTATTTGTCCTTCATTAAACCAAATTCATGTTGCTTAAGTACTCCTGTATGTGGGGCTTAGTCTGGATGGTGATAGATTTGCCATGGATCACACACTTGACGAAAACTGCATCTCCCTCTTCTAGAAGCAACCAAATGCTACTGCTGCCTCAGCTGAGAGTGAGAATATGTGCCTATCTCTCATCATTCATTGTTGGACTAGCAGGACCACTGCCTAAACCCATTTCTTGTTCCACAGTCTATATTAGTCAAGATTCTCTAGAGTAGCAATTTTCAATCTCTTCATTGTGACTCCCTTGGTGATCACATGTCAAATATCCTGCATATCATCTATTGACATTATGATTCATAACAGTAGCAAAATTACAGTTATGAAGTAGCAACAAAATATTTTGTGGCTAGGAGTTACCTCAATATGAGGAAGGGTTCCAGCACTAGAACAGATGAGAACCACTGCTCTAGAGGAATAGAACTGATAGAATGAATGAATGCATGTATATTTATATTCATATATATTCACATATATATATATATAATTTTTAGATTCCCTTACAGGATCTGGTCTAGCTTGTACAATAATAAATATCTCCTGAGAGGAACACCAGAAATCTGGTAGTTGCTCAGTCCATGAGCCTGGATGTCTTAGTTGTCTTCTGATTTGCATTGTAATCCTGAAGAAGTAGGTCCTAGTATCAGTGAAGAAATGCCTCAGCATCAAGATAGATAAACTAGTGAGAGAGAGGAAAGGAACGCAGGAAACAAAAAAAAGCCTTCTTTTTCCATGTCTTTTATGTAGGCAGCCACCAGAAGCTGTGGATCATATTCAAGATGAATTTTCTAATTTCTAATGATCTAGATTTAAATGTGTCTTCCCACCCCAAGTAATCCAATCAAACAAAATCTTGCACAGATGTGTCCAGTTTCTTAGATTTTACATGATTTCTGATGTAGTCAATTTGACAACTAAGATTAGGCACCACATTTTGAAGAACACATAGGCAAAACCTATTCCAATATTTGGCAAAAGTGAACTTAAAAACTAGTCAGAAGCAATAGGGAAAGACATAAATTTATAAACATTTATGCACTAAAAATAGGTGCGCAAAATTTTATGAGACACACTATTAAATCTAAAACCACAGATTGAATCAAATTCAGTCATCCTGGGTGACTTCAGTACTCTACTATCACTCATAGACAAGAACTAAACAGAATTACTTTTTGAGTTAAGTGAAACAATGAATCAAAATGTTTACATAAACATTTACAGAACATTCTGCCAAAATACTAGAGTATACTTCCTTCTTAGCATCCCATGAAACTTTTTTGAAAATTTCCTACATATTAGAACACAAAGCAAGTATCAACAGATTTAAGACAACTCAAATGACATCCTTTATTGTCTATGGACACAAGGAATAAAGCTAGATATCAACATCATTAGAAAAGGCAGAGAGTACATAAAATATAAAGACCAAAGAACCCAGTAATGAGAAAAACTGCATGAAGGGAGAAATAAAGAAGGAAATTAAAATATTCATATAATTTAATAAAAATTAAAACAAAACATATCATAAATCTATGGGATGCAATGAAGGCAGATATAAGAGGATTTTTTTGTAGCACTAATATCCACATAAAAATTGTAGTGATCTAAAATACATAACTAAATGATGATGCTGAAGGCCTTGGCAAAAATTAAAAGGAACAACCGAAAAAATAGATGGGAAAGGGTAATTGAAATCATGACTGAAATGAATGAAAAAGGAATGAAAAAGTACATAAAAAATATAACAAGTCAATGAAAAGAAGACTTGGTTCCTTGGAAAAATTAAGAGATCTGAACAAGTGTTTAACTACATTAACAAAAAGAGAGAGAAAACCCAAACTATTTATTTTATTTTATTATTTTTATTTTTCCATTCAAAAATTTACACTTCCTCCCCTTCTCCCATTCCCCTCCGGCTCCCCCACTCACGCTCCTCCCTCCTCCTCCACCCTTAAGAGAGGGCAGGGTACCCTACCCTGTGGGAAGTCCAAGGCCCTCCCCCATCCATCCCAGCCTAGGAAGGTGTGCATCCAAATAGACTAGGGTCTCCAAAAGCCAATACATGCAGTAGAAACAGGTCCCAGTGCCCTTATTGATGGCTTCTCAGTCCGCCCCCATTGGCAGCCACATTCATAGAGTCCGGTTTGATCACATGCTCGTTCAGTCCTGGTCCAGCTGGATTTGGTGAGCTCTCATTAGATCAGGCACACAGTCTCAGTGGGTGGACCAACCCCTCGTGGTCCTGACTTCCTTTCTCATCTTCTCTCTCCTTCTGCTCTTCAACTGGACCTTGGGAGCTCAGTCCATTGCTCTGATGTGAATGTGGGTCTCTGTCTCTCTCCATCCATTGCCAGACAAAGGCTCTATGGTGATATTTCAGATAATCATCAGTGTGATAGTGGGGCAATGCCAGTTCAGGCACCCTCTCCTCTGCTGCCCAAGGGCCTAGCTGGGGACAGCCCCTTGGATACCTGGGATCCCCTCTAGAGTCAAGTCTTTTGCCAACCCTAAAATGGCTCCCTTAATGCAGATATCTTCTTCCCTGCTCCTATATCCGCCCTTCCTTCATCTCCACCCTCCCACTCTGCCAAGCTCTCCCCAAACCTTTCCTTCTCCCTTCTCCTTCCCCCTCTTCCCTTCCCTCAACCTCACCCTCGCCCCTAACCCCACCCCCATGCTCCAAACTTTTGCCAAGCGATCTTGTTTGCTTCCAATTTCCAGGAGGATCTATATATGTTTTTCTTTGGGTTCACCTTGCTATTTGGCTTCTCTAGGCTTGTGAACTATAGGCTTAATGTCCTTTGTTTATGGCTAGAGTCCACTAATGAGTGAGTACATACCATAGTCATCTTTTTGGGTCTGGGTTACCTCACTCAGGATAGCGTTTTCTATTTTCCTCCATTTGCATGCAAAATTAATGATGTCATTTTTTTTTTTACTGCTAAGTAGTACTCTAATGTATATATATTCCACACTTTCTTGATCCATTTTTCCATTGAAGGGCATCTAGGTTGTTTCCAGGTTCTGGCTATTATAAACAATGCTGCTATGAACATAGATGAACAAATGTTTTTGTAGTATGATTGGGCATCTCTTGGGTATATTCCCAAGAGTGGTATTGCTGGATCCTGAGGTAGGCTGCTTCCCAATTTCCTGAGAAACCACTACACTGATTTCCAAAGTGGTTACAGAAGTTTGCATTCCCACCAGCAATGGATGAGAGTTCCCCTTACTCCACATCCTCTCCAACATAGGCTATCATTGGTGTTTTTTATTTTAGCCATTCTGACCAGTGTAAGATGGTATCTCAATGTTGTTTTGATTTGCATTTCCCTGATCGCTAAGGAAGTTGAACATGACCTTAAGTGTTGTTTGGCCATTTCAACTTCTTCTGTTGAGAATTCTCTGTACAGTTTAGTACCCCATTTTTTAATTGGGTTAATTAGAATTTAATGTCTAGTTTCTTCAGTTCTTTATATATTTTGGAGATCAGACCTTTGTCCGATGTGGGGTTGGTGAAGATCTTCTCCCATTCAGTAGGATGCCTTTTTGTCTTAATGACTGTGTCCTTTGCTTTACAGAAGCTTCTCAGTTTCAGGAGGTCCCATTTATTCATTGTTTCTCTTATTGTCTGTTCTACTTGGGTTATACGTAGGAACTGGTCTCCTATGTCCATCTGTTGCAGTCTAATTCCCAATTTCTCTTCTATCAGTTTCAGTGTGGTGGTCAGATTTATCTTGAGGTCTTTAATCCATTTGGACTTGGGTTTTGTGCAAGGTGATAGATATGGTTATATTTTCATTCTTTTACAGGTTAGGGTTAGGGTTAGGGTTATATAAGTTGGTACACATAGACAAAAAACAATTTAAGTGAATTTCACTTTCAACTATGTTTTTATTTATTCTGTAACAGATTTTAGGCTGAGACTACAATCTATTTTTTGCATACTAAGTAGGCAAAATAGTTTTTACATGTCATTATTATTATTATTGAGATTTACTTCATATGAGTGTGGGTATTTTGTGTACATATATCCTTATTGCCTATAGAGGACAAAAAAGGCCATTGGATTTCCTTGGACTAGAGTTACAAGTGGTTGTGAGTCTGTGTAAGAGCCAGAGGTGGTAGGAGATGTCAAGAAAATACAACTTCCATACACAACATGGCTGCTGCCCATATGAAATCACAGAGACTGGGAGCACATGCACAAGTCCTGTACATGTTCAAAAGAGACCAAGGCCCAGCATGGAAAGAAGTGGGCACAATATTGCACTCCTTAGAGAGAAGCTATTTATAATAGATACCTGATGGGAGAGGCAAAATGAGTCTTCTCTGTTGGAATGATCACACTCTAGGACAAATCTCATACTCAGAAGTAGCTGACCAACATAAAAACAGACTCTCTCTCTCTCTCTCTCTCTCTCTCTCTCTCTCTGTGTGTGTGTGTGTGTGTGTGTGTGTGTGTGTTTGAATTTTTATTTTATTACTGTTTGGTGTTTTTGTATTTTTAGTTTTCTTTCTTTCTTTCCTTTTTTATGTAAATGGATAGAGAGGTAAGGTGGGTCTCTGAGGAATTCAGGATGAAGGAACATAATCAAAACATGTTGTATGAAAAATTTTAGAAATAATAAAAATGTAGTTAAAAATCTTATATTGGGGATGTAGAGCAAAGGTAGAGGATGTATGAAGCATGAAGCATGCAAGAGGCTCTGATTTTGACCCTCACCAATACAAAATAGATAAATCTAATGAAAGGAAGTGATTGTTAGCTGCTGAGTGGGGTGGGAATTGAACCTGGATTCTCTAAAAGGACATCCAGTGATATTACCTATTGATCTATCTCTCCAGTCACCTTATATCACACAATATAAATTCCTATTTATAAAATCAAAACAAACATTTTAAGTTAATTTCTTTGAATATACATGATATTGGAAGAAAGCATATTTATTGCATGAATTCACATACTTATTTGTGAATTGCTATTCACTTGGTTCCTTTTAAGTAATCATTTGAATCTTACTGGATGTCTTATAAAAAAGTGGTTTATTTATTGCAGTTCTGGATCCTGCAAAATTCATGACTACAGCACTGGCACTAGAGAAAAGCTTTATGTCTCATGTCAACATACAAAGGGAATCATACAGAGAAGAAATACTGATACAGAAGAAATATGAGTAGTACAGTGACACATTTCAATTTATATCTTGGTAAGTACATTAAAATTGTAGGAAGATATTCCTAGAGAAGAATAATCCAACTTGGAGGACATAGAGACTTTTGTTTTTAAATGGGAATTTCAAAATATAAATATGTGTATCCTATTATAAATTCCATGATTTTTAGAAATATCAAATAGTAATATAATTTTATAATGTGGTCATTGTTTAAATAACTAATTAAAAATTATTTCGTTTTTTAAATCTTTTATTTTTTTTCATTCAAAAAAATTTACATTTCCTCCTCCTTCTCCCAGTCCCCCCCACCACTCCTCCATTCCCCTGCTTCCTTAAAAGAGGGCATGTTACCCTGCCCTCTGGGAAGTCCAAGGCCCTCCCCCCTCCATCCAGGCCTAGGAAGGTGTGCATCCAAATAGACTAGGTTCCCAGAAAAATAATACATGCAGAAGAGATAGGTCCTAGTGTCATTGTTGATGGCTTCTCAGTCTGCCCCCATGGGCAGCCATATTCAGAGAGTCCGGTTTGATCATATGCTCGTTCACTCCCAGTCCAGCTGGATTTGGTGAGCTCCCATTAGTTCACGCACACTGTCTCAGTGGGTGGACCAGCCCCTCACGGTCCTAACTTCCTTGCTCATCTTCTTCCGCCTTCTGCTCTTCAAATGGACCTGGAGAGCTCAGTCCATTGCTTTGATGTGAATGTGGGTCTCTGTCTCTATGTAAATTCATCGGACGAAATTTATGGTGATGATCAAGATATTCATCAATGTGACTATGGGACAAGGCTAGATCAGGTACCCTCTCTTCTGGTGCCCAAGTACCTAGCTGGGGACATCACCGTGGACACTTGGGATTCCCTCTAGAGCCAAGTATCTTGCCAATCCTAAAATGACTCCCTTAATGTAGAAATCTTATTCCCTTCTCCAATATCCACCCTTCCTCCATCTCCACCCTCCCACTCCCCCAAGCTCTCCCCAGTCCTTCCCTCCTCCTTTCTCCTTCTTCCTGGATACTGAGGTAGGTTGATTACCAATTTACTGAGAAACTGGTGCCCTGATTTCTAAAGAGGTTGCACAAGTTTGCATTCCCACCAGCAATGGATGGGAGTTCCCCTTACTCGACATCCTCTCCACCATAGGGAACTGTTGGTGTTTTTGATTTTAGCCATTCTGACATATGTAAGATGGTATCTCAAAGTTGTTTTGATTTGCATTTCACTGATGGTTAAGGAATTTGAACATGACCGTAAGTATCTTTTGGCCATTCGAACTTCTTCTGTTGAGATTTCTCTGCTCAGATCACTACCCCATTTTTTAATTGGGTAATTTAGAATTTTAATGTCTAATTTCTTGTGTTCTTAGTATATTTTGGAGATCAGACCTTTGTCTGATGTGGGGTTAGTGAAGATCTTCTCCCATTCAGTAGGATGCCTTTTTGTCTTAATGCCTGTCTCTTCTGCTTTACAGAAGCTTCTCAGTTTCAGGAGGGCCCATTTGTTCATTGTTGCTCTTATTGTCTGTGCCAATGGGTTTTTACATAAGAAGTGGTCTCCTGTGCTCATGTATTGCAGGCTACTTCCCAATTTCTCTTCTATCAGGTTCAGTGTGGTCAGATTTATATTGAGGTGTTTAATCCATTTGGACTTGATTTTTGTGCATGGTGATAGATAAGGGTCTAATTTCATTCTCCTACACGTTGACCTCCAGTTATGCCAGCACCATTTGATAAAAATGCTTTCATTCTTCCATTGTATAATTTTAGCCTCTTTGTCAAATATGAGGTGTTCATAGGTTTGTGGATTAATATTCGGGTCTTCGATTCGATTCCATTGGTCAATGTCTGTGTTTTTATGGCAATACCAAGCTGTTTTCATTACCGTAGCTCTGTAATAGAGTTTGAAGTCAGGGATGGTAATGCCTCCAGCAGTTCCTTTATTGTATCTGATTGTTTTTGCTATCCTGGGCTGTTTGTTTTTCATATAAAGTTAGTTATTGTTCTCTCAAGGTCTATGAAAAACTTTGTTGGGATTTTGATGGGGATTGCATTGAATCTATAGATTGACTTTGATAGAATTGCTATTTTTACTATATTGATCCTACCAATCCAGGAGCATGGGAGATCCTTCCATTTTCTGGTATACTCTTCGATTTCTTTCTTCAAGGTCTTAAAGTTCTTGTCAAATAGACCTTTCACTTCCTTGGTTAGTGTTACCCCAAGATACTTTATGCTATTTGTGGCTATTATGAAAGGGGAAGTTTCTCTGATTTCCCTCTCTGCTTCTCTCTCCTTTGTGTTTAGGAGGGCTACTGATTTTTTGAGTTGATTTTGTATCCTGCCACATGACTAAAGGTATTTATAAGCTGTAGAATTTCTTTAGTAGACTTTTGGGGGGTCACTAATGTATACTATCATATTATCTGCAAATAACGAAAGTTTGACTTCTTCCTTTCCAATTCAAATGCCCCTGATAACCTTATTTTGTCTTATAGCTATTGCTAGTACTTCAAGCACTATATTAAGGAGATATGGAGAGAATGGGCAGCATTGTCTTGTTCCTGATTTTAGTGGAATTGCTTTGAGTTTCTCTCCATTTAATTTGATGTTAGCTGTCGGCTTGCTATATATTGCTTTTATTATACTTAGATATGATCCTTGTATCCCTAATCTCTCCAAGACCTTTATCATAAAGGGGTGTTGAATTTTGTCAAATGCTTTTTCAGCATCTAATCATATGATCATATGGTATTTTTCTTTCAGTTTATTTATATGATGAATTACATTGATAGATTTTCATATGTTGAACTAGGCCTGCATCTCTTGGATGAAGCCTACTTGATCATAATGGATGATTTTTTTGATGTGTTCTTGGATTTGGTTTGCCAGTATTTTATTGATAATTTTTGCATCAATGTTCATAAGTGAGATTGGTATATAATTCTCTTTCTTGGTTGCATCTTTGTGTTTTTTGTATCAGGGAAATTGTAGCTTCATAAAAAGAGTTTGGCAATGACCCTTCTGTTTCTATTATGTGAAACACATTAAGGAATATAGGTATTAGCTCTTCTTGGAAGCTCTGGTAGAATTCTGCATTAAAATCATTTTGTCCTGGGCTTTTTTTTTGTTGGGAGGTTTTTGATTATACCTATTTCCTTGCGACTTATAGGTCTATTTAAATTGTTCACCTGGTCTTGATTTAATTTCGGGATGTGGTATTTATCAAAAAACTGTCCATTTCTTGTATATTTTCCAATTTTGTGGCATACAGGCTTTTGTAGTAAGACCTAATGATTCTCTGAATTTCCTCAGTGTCTGTTATTATGTCCCCCTTTTCATTTCTGATCTTGTAAATTTGAGTGTTCTCTCTCTGCCTTTTGATTAGTTTGGATAAGGGTTTGTCGATCTTGTTGATTTACTCAAGGAACCAGCTCTTTGTTTCATTGGTTCTTTGGATTGTTTTCTGTGTCTCTATTTTGTTGATTTCATCCCTCAGTTTGATTATTTCCAGTCTTCTACTCCTCCTGGGTGAGTCTGCTTCTTTTTATTCTCGGGCTTTCAAGTGTGCTATTATGTCACTGATATGTGCTTTTTCTGTTTTCTTTATGTGTGCACCAAGCGCTATGAGCTTTCCTCTTAGCACTGCTTTCATAGTGTCCCATAGGTTAGTGTATGTTGTGTCTTTATTTTCGTTGAATTCAAGGAAGACTTTAATTTCTTTCTTTATTTCTTCTTTGATCCAGGAGTGGTTCAGTAGTTGACTGTTCAGTTTCCATGGGTTTGTATGCTTTTGGGTGGTGGAATTGTTGTTACATTCTAACTTTACTCCAAGGTGATCTGATAAGACACAGGTGGTTACTCCAACTTTTTTGTACCTGTGGATGTTTGCTTTGTTACTGAGTATGTGATCAATTTTTGAGAAGGTTCCATGAGATGCTGAGAAGAAGGTATATTCTTTCCTGTTTGCGTGGAATGTTCTATAGATGTCTATTATGTCCATTTGATTCATTACATCTGTTTGTTCTTGTATTGCTTTGTTAAGTTTCTGTCTGGTTGATCTGTCCATTGGTGAGAGAAGTGTGTTGAAATCTCCTACTATTAGTTTGTGGGGTTTGATGTGTGCTTTGAGTTCTAGTATTATTTCTTTTACATATGTGGGTGCCTTTATATCAGGGGCATATATATTCAGGATTAAGACTTCATCTTGATGAATTGTTCCTGTTATAAGTATGAAGTGTCCATCCCCATCTCTTCTGATTGATTATAGTTTCAAGTCAATTTTGTTAGATATTAGTATAACCACACCTGCTTGTTTCTTAGGGCTGTTTGACTGAAAAACCTTTTCCCAACCCTTTACTCAGAGATAATGTCTGTCTTTGTGGTTTATGTGTGTTTCTTGTAAACAGCAGAATGTTGGATCCTGTTTCTGTATCCATTCTCTTAACCTGTGCCTTTTTATAGATGAGTTGAGTCCGTTGATATTAAGCATTTTTAATGACCAGTGCTTGTTAACTCCTGTTATTTTCTTTTTGTTGGTAGGGTTTGTGTGTCTCCCTTCTTTGAGTTGTGTTAGTGGAGGGTTTTTAGATGTCTGTGTTATTATGCGTGTTGTTTGCTTCCTCTAGTTGTGGTTGACCTTCTAGTACTTTCTGTTAGGCTGGGTTTGTGGCTATATATTGCTTAAATTTGCTTTTATCCTGGAATATCTTGTTTTCTCCTTTGATGGTGAAAGAAAGCTTTGCTGGGTATAGTAGTCTGGGCTTGCATCCACGGTCTCTTAGTTTCTGCATCACATCTATCCAAGACCTTCTGGCTTTCATGGTTTCCATAGGGAAGTCAGGTGTAATTCTGATAGGTTTACCCTTATATGTTACTTGACCCTTTTCCTTTTCAGCTCCTAAAAATTCTTTCTTTATTCTGTATGTTTTGCGTTTTGATTATTATATGGAGAGGGGATTTATTTTTTGATCCAGCCTATTTGGTGTTCTGTATGCTCCTTGAACCTTCATAAGGATATCCTTCTTTAGTTTGGGAAAGTTTTCTTCTATAATTTTGTTGAATATATTTTCTGGGCCTTTGAGCTTTACTTATTCTTCTTCTTCTACCCCTATTATTCTTAGGTTTGGTCTTTTCATGTTGTCCCAGATTTCCTGGATGTTTTGTGTTATGAATTTGTTGTTTTCTTCTATTACCGAGTTTGTTTTCTCTATTGTATCTTCAGCATCTGAGATTATTTCTTCTATCTCTTGTATTCTGTTAGTTATACTTGTTTCTCTGGTTCCTGTTCATTTATCCAGATTTTCCATTTCCTGCCATTTCTCAGTTTGTGTTTTCTTCTATGCCTCCATTTCAGTTTTCAAGTTTTGAACTCTTTCTATCACCTGTTTGATTGCTTTGTCTTGGTTTTCTAGGGTATCCTTAAGGAATTTATTCATTTCTTCTAACTTTTTGTTGGTTTTCTCATCCCTTTCTTTAAAGGAGTTTTTCACCTCTTCTTTAAAGGTCTCTATCACTTTCATAATGCTATGTTTAAATTTGATTTCTTCTACTTCTTCTGGGTTAAGTTGCTCAGGTTTTCCTGTTGCATACTCGCTGGATTCTGATGTTATCATGTTGCTTTTCAGGTTGTTGGAGGAATTCTTGTATTGGTCCCTGCCCATCTCTTCCTTCGAATGTGGTCAGAAGAGTCTCGGTGGCTTGGTCCCTTGGTCCAGGTGTATCACCAGCACTGGATCAGGTCCCTTTGCTGGCCCAGGACTGGTCAGGTTGTATCTGCTGGCACTAGATCAGGTCCACTTGCTGGCCCAGGACCTCACAATCAAAAGGGCAGATTTTTTAAAATTTGCCTGCTCTGCTCCACTCAGCTCCGTGGGACAAGGGGACCCCTGGATCCCTGTGCTCACCCTTCCCCCAAAGACTCAGCCAGGAAGCAGGCTGAGTTTGGGGAAGCTAGGACCCCGCAGATGGAAAGGCGTGCCTGGGGGCAAGCTGGTGTGGGATAAGCAGAAAAGCCAGTGGAGGGGGAGAGGCCCCCTAAGTCGCCAGAAAGCCTCGGGGATGGGCTGGGACCAACTTCTAAAAATTATTTCTTTAAAAATTTTTAGACTACAAGGAATCCATGATACCTTAGAGTCATTAATCTAATTATTTATAATCCATTCAGTAATTTTAAAAATAAACACTCTTAAAAGACTACAAACTGGATTGTGCAGTGTGGACCAAGAGGTCAGTAATTACCCATGCAGCTGAGCACCCCACTCTCTAGGATATCCATACTGGGGCAAAAAAAAACCCAGGGCCCTCCCTCACCTGCATCAGCTTCTCTAGCCAGCCAGCAGGCAAGCTTACTGCAGGTAGCCAGTCCAACATCCCCACACCATAGATTGTACCCTGTAAGCTACAAGTCCCACTCTGCTCCCTCACACCCACCTGACCACTGAGACCTCATATGAACTCTGAAGCATAGACTGCAACTGCACAGAGGGGACCAATAGGGCAGACAAAAAGAGTAGACAAAACAGTGGGCCAAGAAAGACCTGAGACACAGACAGCAACTGCAAGGATTGGGCCAAGAGGCAAAGACCCTGCAGGCACCAAATGGAGGATGAGTAGGCGCCAATGCAAGAATTCATTGAACAACTTAAAAAGCAGCATGGTAACAACAGAACCCAGTGGTCATACAACAGAAAGACTTGATCATCCTAACCCAGAAGAAGCAGAAGAAAAGGATTTTAAATGTAACTTTATGAGGATGATAGAGACATTTAAAGAGGAAATAAAAAATTCCCTTAAAGAAGTGGTGGAAAAGACAAATAAAAAATTGGAAAAAAATCATTTACTATCTTAAATAAACCCAAAAAACTAAGAAAAACAAAGAGGTGAAGCAAAGAGGTCAAACATCTCAAGACATGAAAACTGAAATAGAGGCAATAAAGACCACACAAACCTAGGGAATCCTGGAAATGGAAATTAGGGCAAATGAATGGGAACTAGAGAGGCAAGCATAACCAACAGAATATAAGAGATGAAAGAGAGAATATCAGGTGTTGAAGATACTATAAAGAGATTCATCAGTCAATGAAAACAATAAATACAACAAATTCTTAACACAAAATACCCAGGAAATCTGGGACACAATGAAACTACCAACCTAAGAAAAATAGGGGTAGAAGAATGAGAAGAACTCCAGCTTTAAAGGCACAGAAAATATATTCAACAAAATTGTAGAAGAAAACTTTCCCAACCTAAAGACAGATATTCATATGAAGGTACAAGAAGCTTACAGAGCACCAGATAGACTGTCCCTCAAAGGTCCCTCACCATATAGTAATCAAAATGAAAAACATACAGAATAAAGAAAGAATACTAAGGACTGCAAAGGAAAAGGGCCAAATACATATAAATTCAGACCTATCAGAATTACACGCATCTTCTCAATGAAAACCATGGAAGCCAAAAGGTCCTGGTCAGATGTGCTGCAGATACTAAGAGACCACAAGAGCAAGCCCAGACTATACCCAGCAAAGCTTTCAATCACCATAGGTGGAGAAAACAAGTTACTCCAGGACAAAATCAGATTTAAACAATACCTATCCACTAATCCAGACCTACAGAAAGATAATCTCACCCCACAAATCCCAAAGAAGGGAAACACACAAATACTACCACCAAAAAAGCAGGACTTAACAATCAGTGATCATTAATATCTCATAATATCAATGGACCCAATTCACCTATTAAAAGATACAGGCTCAGAGAATGGATATGAAAGCAGAATCCAGCCTTCAGTTATATACAAGAAACACACCTCAATCTCAAAGACAAACATTAAAGGCTTGGGAAAAGATTTTTCAATCAAATGGGCCTAAGTAACAAGCAGTGTAGTTATCCTTAATATCTAACATAATAGACTTGAAACTAAAATCAATCAGAAAAGATGGAAAAAGTACACTTCATGCTCACCACAGGAACAATCTCTCAAGATGTAGTCTCAATCCTGAATATCTATGCCCCCACATATGTTCAATAAACATTACTAAAGCTTAAATTATACACCTAACCCTACACACTAATAGTAGATGACTTCCACATATATCATGACTCAAATGGACTTTACAGACATCTATGGAACATTTCACCTATAAACAAAAGAATATACCTTCTTCTCAGCACTTCATGTAACCTTTTCTAAAATTGACCACATACGTGGTAACAAAACAAACCTCAACAGATACAAAAAAATTTGAAAAACTCCCTGTATCTTATGGATCACCAAGTTTTAAAGTTAGAATTCAACACTATTTGCAGAAAGCCTACAAATTCATGGAAATTGAACATGCTAAGTTGAATCACTCCTGGGTCAAAGAAGAAATAAATAAATAAATGACTTCCTAGAATTGAACAAAAATGAAGGCACAACATACCCAAACCTAAGGGACACAATGGATTCAGTGCTAACATAAAAGTTCATAACACTAATTGCCTACATAAGGAAAGTGGAGAAATCTCACACTAGTGGCTTAGCAGCACACCTGAAAGATCTAGAACAAAAGGAAGCAGAGTCACCCCAGAGAAGTAGAAGACAGGAAATAAATTGAGGGCTGAACTCAATAAAATAAATACAAAAGAACAATACAAATAAACAATGAAACAAAGGGCTGGTTCTTGGAAAATCAACAAGATAGATAAACCCTTATCCCGACTAATCAAAAGCAGAGATAGAACATCCAAATGAACAAAATCAGAAATGAAAAGAGGGCCATAACAACAGATTCAAAGGAAATACAAAGAGCCTGTACTCCAAGAAATTGGCAAATGGTATGTGGATAGGTACAACATACCAAAATTAAATCAAGACCCGGTGAACAATTTAATAGAACTATAACATGCAAGGTAATAGAAGCAATCAGTAAAAGCTTTCCAACTCAAAAAAAGCACAAGGACAGATGATTTCAGTGCAGAATTCTACCAGAACTTCAAAGAAGAGCTAACACCAGCACAGCTCAAATTGTTCTATGTATAGAAACAGAAGGAACATTGCCATACTCATTTTATGAGGTTACAGTTACCATGATACTGAAGTATTATAAAGATTCAACCAAGAAAGAGAATTACCAACCAGTCTCCCTCACGAACACTGATGCAAAAATACACAATAAAATATTGGCAAACTGAATCCAAGAACACATAAAAAAATCATCCACCATTATCAAGTTGGCTTCATCCTAGAGATACAGGGATGGTTCAACATACGAAAATATATCAATGTAATCCACTGCATAGACTAAAAGAAAAAATAGAATCATCTCATTAGATAGTGAAAAAGCATTTGAAAAAGTCCAACACCTTTTCTTGTAAAGGTCATGGTGATATCAAGGATACAAGGAATTTATCTAAACATAATAAAATCAACTTACAGCAAGCTGACAGCCATCATCAAATTAAATGGAGAGTAACTCAAAGCAATTTCACTAAAATCAGGAACAAGACAAGGCTGTCAACTCTCTCCATATCTGTTCAACATAGTTCTTGAAGTTTTTGCTAGAGCAATATGAAAACAAATGGAGATCAATGGGATTCAAATTGGAAAGGAAGAAGTCAAATGTTTGCTACTTGCAGATGATATGATACTATAAATAAGTGACCCGAAAAACTCTACCAGGGAACTCCTAAAGCTGATAATTACCTTCAGTAGTGTGGCAGGATACATGATCAACTTGAGGGAACTGGATATTCAAGATTGGGGAAGGTCAGAGACAGAAAGCAAGAAAAGAGGTATCTTTATTAAGGAGACATTATGGGCTAATAAGAAAACCGCCACTAGAGAAATCCCCAGGAATGCACAAGGATGACCCCAACTAAGAACCTGAATAATAGTAGAGAGGGTGCCTGACCTGGCTTTTCCCTGCATTCAGATTGATGACTATTTTAACTCTCGCCATAGAATCTTCATCCAGCAACTGATGGAAGCAGAGGCAGAAAGTCACAGCGGAACACTGGGTTGAGCTCCCAAAGTCCAGTTGAAGAGTGGGAGGAATAAGAATATGAGCAAAGAGGTCATGGCCATCATGGGGATACCCATGGAAACAGCTTACTTGAGCTATTGGGAGCCTCCCAACTCTGTCCTGACAGGAAAGGAACCAGCATAGGACAAAACTAGTCCCTCTGAATGTGGGTGATAGTTGTATGGCTGGAGCAGATGGCAAGGCCAATGGCAGTGGGACCAGGATTTATCCCTATTGCTTGCACTGACTTTTTGGAACCCATTCTCTTTGGAGGGATACTTTGCTCATCCTAGATATAGTAGGGAGGGCCTTGTTCCTTCCTCAAAGCAATGTGCTAGACTTTGTTGACTCCCCAGGGGAAGCTTTATTCTCTCTGAGGAATGGATGGTGGGTGGGATGGGGGAAGGTGGATGGAACAAGAGGAGGTTAGGGAGTGGGAACTGGGATTGGTATGTAAAATGAGAAAAAAAGTTAAATATAAAAGGAAAGTCTGCAAAGCTTTTAGGGTGCTTCTGGTAGAGATCATGCTGGACATCAACCTCTACAACATTTTTCATGGTATTTATGAGGGATTTGATACCTTATGACCTAGCATATATGTATTCTTAGAAAGCACATTATAGTAGATTCTTTTTTGAAAATCACTGGTTATTAAGTTAATCAAAGAATGTTTTCCTCTAATCAAGGTTGCTATTTAAAGTATTTCTTAGTCAAGCTGGTACTGACTAGGAAGTCTTCTCCCTGATGGGTAACTTTCTTGGTAGCAGAAGGTACTATGTACACTTTTGAGGAAGAAATATTAATAGCCTTACCCAAGTCTGAACATTGTGAACTACAGCAAAGTTCAGTTAGACAAGACATACCTATAAATACAAAAGTGACATAAATGTTAATGAGATAGCCCATTACTTTACCATTGGATTTAAGACCTGTTAAACAGGAGAAAAATCGTAGTTGGTATTGCAAATGTGGCCAAGAACTCATGATTGTGTAGTTCACAACTTGTATTATCTTCTAAATGGACATAGCATTGGACTGCCAATTAAATTGACATCTCCATGAACATACATTAATACAGTTCTCAGATCTCGACATGGAAGATTCTTTGTGTAATGCATTATAGTGCAGAAATTTATAACTGATAAAATTGTGGATTGTTTCATTGAATTTTTCAGTCATAAATGGAGCATATACATCACTTGTAGCCCAATATGTACCCAAGGTTCAGAGACCATCTAAGAAAGGGTGGCAGAAAGAATGAGAGATAGAGGTCAGGAAAGAATGGAGAAAAACAGTATTTTCTGAACCTGTTATAACTGGTATAGTCATGAATTCACAGCAACAGTGATTGTCTGCCCAAGACCTATATAAGATCAAGCTAGTCTACATTCTAACATAGCCGTAGAAGGCCTCAGAAGATCTCAGAAACTAAAGAGATACTAACCGCTGATGGATTCTAAGGAAGGACAGTTAATTTTTAAGGGTTTGGCCTCTGTTAGGGAGACCATGGTCCAGTAGAAAACCCCACACCTATGAGTATATGGTCAGTGCAAACTGGCCTAGTCGTATTATGAAGAAAAACAGAACAAAACAAAGAGGACACGAAGTTTGAAGTGAATAGGGAGATGAGGGTTGGGTTGAAGAGGAGTAAGGATCAGGGGTGATTATGACCAAAATATGTTTTATAAAATTTGCAAAGAATTAATACAATTTATTTTAAAAATGAATATGCTTTTCTACACATAGAATATTTCATAATACTTATTTAAATATATTACATGCAACTTATATTTTACTAATCACAATTTCTAATTGCATTTTATGAAATAAGTGTTAAACCAGTAAAAATTGAATATGAAAAAGTGCAGGATAGAAAGATAAGAGAAAAAAGATGCTTTGTAGCAACCACAAATGCCATAATTTACATGAAATTTTCTTTCTTTCTTCAGTGTTTCTTATGTAAATAGCCATTGAATTATGGTTTTGTTTTTCAGTTTAAAAAGGTCTTTCATAATGTTGTTCAAGGAAAATTTGAAAAACAATAATATTTTGTTCAACACAGAGTTATTATAGCTTGGGCAACCTTCCATTACATGATTTAATTATGATTATCCACATATAGAAGTATACAATTTCTAATACTTGCCCATGTGCAGCTATAACTAGTCTGATCCAAATATACTGAAGAACATTTTCCCTTATTAGTAATGCTATATAGTCAAGAAAACAAGTCATCTCAAATTAATGACTTATTATTCCTTAAAAGCAAAAGTATATTCCTCACTTGCTAGTGACACCACTTATACCAGAACTGCAAATTCTCCATTTAACTCAGGGGTCAAATGTAAAGTCAGAAAAATATGAACCATATGCACAGTGCAGAAATTTCATTTAGCAAGTAGATATATCAAATCTTAAATAGTTGCAGCAAATACCATTAGCCTCAGAATTAACAAAGGAAGTTGTGTGATGTTCTATTCTCTGACTTAAGTTGAGATTATCAAGGTTATTTAAATATATTTATAAGGATTTTCATTCAAGTTCAATATTTTAATTATTTCCTACCAAAGTGGAATTTGCATGGTAAAAGTCTTTTTTTACAATCCCATATGGAAACATATTTTATAAGATTCATATGTGTGTGTGTGTGTGTGTGTGTGTGTGTGTATGAGTTTAATTGGAGTTACTTTTCACAAAGCATAGTACTCTTCCAGAAATCATAGGTTGTCAAATGAAAAGCTTGATGATAGGTGTGGGATTCTGGTCCGAGCTGTCATAGTGCCCCTAAACAATGTAAGATGTTCCAATTGCTCTTGATTGTCCAAAAGAAGATAGTAAGTACATACTGATGCAGACACCAAATACTTGGATCACAGGAAATTGGAAAAACAAGTTAGTACTGACCAATAACTTCCTTCCTGCCAGTTAGCTATCATAGTACTAGATTGTTTGTAGAAAAGTAATTAATAGTCTAACCCAGCTGTAAGCAACGACAATAATTTTCTTGGAAAAATATGTCCATGGCTGAGATGACGGCAAAATTATTGAGGAAGTAGCTAAGAGCTTTCCGATTAGATAGAAAGCCTGCTCCACAGAATGAAAATCATGCCTGGTACTGTAAAACTGCCCCAGAACAAAAGGTAGGAGAGTTCACTTGCCCCAGAAATGAACCTGATATTTTTCTAAATACACATAGTATCAATCTGACCTCTAAATTCATATCACCATATCCAGAGATTGGCTCAGTTCTGAGAAAAAATTCTTTGACAGATGACCCAAAATCCATGAGTTTATACAGTCAGCACAAATTAGACTACATGGTTTCTTTTGTTTGTTTTATAAAAGATTAAAAAGTACAGAAGCAGGTAATTTTAGGAAGAGTTACAGGCAGAAGTGGATGGTGAATATGATCAAAATTCATCGTACAAAGTTGTGAATGAACTAATAAAATGTTAGGTTTAAGGAAAAATATTGATGCATTATTCCCTTTAAACTGGCCAACAGTTGTATGAAAAAAAAATTGTCCTTACAGATTAAGGAAAAACCTTAGCATATAATGAAGTATTGCATGAAATTTATATCTAAAGGAATTTTCAAAAGCTTCCCTTTCTTTTCTCTCTCCCTTCTCAACCATCTCTACATCCTTTCTACTTCAGCTTCCCTTTCCTTTTCCCCTCTGCCTCCATGATCACCTTTCTCTCATACCTTCACTTTACATTTCTCCCTTCTTCCTTTCTCTTCACTCTCACTCCTGTCTTCTCCTCTCCCACCTTCCCTTTCCTTCACTTGCTGTTTTTCCTATTTTCTTTTTCTTTTCTGTTCTTCTCTTTTTTCTTTTCCTTCCCTCTTTCCTTCCTTCCTTCCTTCCTTTCTTTTTTCTTTCTTTCTTCTTTTTTTCTTTCTTTTTCTTTCTGAGAAAAGAAGACTGCTACTCTGTCCTTTGTTGTAACAGATGACAAAATATTCATAGAAAATAAAGAATGATATCATTCTAAAGAATTCTGGCATTTCATATCATTGATCCAAAAGGCAACTCAGGGTATGATTTTGAAGCAATCTTATGAATATATTTTGCCTTTATTTTATTTAAGAAGATGTATTTACATGAACCTAGTGATTATGGAATAGTATATGTAGTTTTTAAAATGTGTGGAAAAACCTGCTTTGGCAAATGCAAGATGATTTTTAACCCTTTACAATAAAGATTTACAGATTTGATGCATAATCATCAACAAAAAACAACCAAGAAATATAAATAGTTCCTGTTAGATTTTTCTAGTTATCCATCATTGAATTGTAAATTATCTCAAATTTAGCAATTTAAAACAAATACAACAGGTTATGAGCCTCAGATAGCCTAAAATAGATGCTAAAAATAAGTTAGTACTTGTAAATGAACCCAGTAGTATTTTTATTTTACATTTTTTGAGAATTTCATTTATGATTACACTGAATTCTATGTGCCACTCTTGCACCTACAACTCCTTTCATGTGTCACCTACTTCCACTTATTGAATTTATAATTTCTTCTTTTATAATTATTATTGTCACACATATACACACACATACACATATACAACTATTGAATCCAATTATTATTGCTTGTATTACATATGCTTAGAGCTGACCACCTAGGACTGGTCAACTTACCAAAGGAATTGCCATGGAAGAAAATTTATTCTTCTTCATGCAGAAGCCATTAATTGCTTACAGGTCTTCATTTAGGGGTAGGAACTTATCAAAGTTTTACCTAACATTCTAGTCCTGTTCACCTTTAGAGAGCAGTCATATTGTAAAGAATTTATGAGTGGAAGATCCTTGTCATGTCCAAAAGATACAGTCTTGAAGTAGTCATGCCACTCCACCGGCTAATGCAATGTCTCTACCCACTCTTCAACAATGTTCTCTGAGTCTTAGGCGCAGGGACTATGTTACAGAAGTTCTATTTGGGACTGGAACTCTAAGGTCATTAATTCTTCCCACAGTTTGATCAGTTATACATCTCCAAAGTAGCCTATTCTTGCTGAAGAAAGCAGCTTTTTTGGTGAAGTGTAAGAGTTATACTCATCTTTATGTATAAGAATAAATATCATGTTAGAAGATGTATTGAAATAGGAAAATATTAGTAGTTTCTATTCTAGGGTTCATAACCTCTCCAACCACAGGTAGTTGACAAGGTTTACAGTACCACAGATGACTTCCCTCCTATTGAGTAGGACTTAAGTCCAATTGAATGGTTGTTGGCTATCCCCACAATAGAAGTGGCAATATTGTTCCACCTTGCTAAGTCAGTTATTGTTGCAGTTTCCATACTTAACATCTGGGTAGCTCTATTGGCTATTTCTTGCCCTTATCACTTCACTGCACGATTTTAATGCTTTGAAAGCTAGACCTTATGGAGGATGCTTCCTGGTTAGTTCAATTTCATTTCTCCAAATCCTGTGTCTCAAGTGTGTTATGTTTTTAGATGCAGGGTCTTATCTTCAAGTTCTGGGAGGAAACCAGGGAGAATGCAATAAACCATATAGTTTTAGGGGTCTTTGACCAACAATTGGAATGAAAGTTTACCATGACTGGCACTAGGGTTTTTGTCTGGATACTACCTATCTCCCCGGGAAAAGGTTATCTTCCTATGCAGGGTAGTCAGGGCAATTCCAATTAAACTATATATATATATATAATTATATAATATTAATCATATATATTTATTTTATATCTTATATGTTTTTCTTTTGAAAATTTATTTTTATTATTCAATATTTATATAAAGTTTATGCACATGCACATATACACATAAATATACATGCATATGTATTTTAATGTAAGTTTTGAGTAAAATTTCTGTAATGGTAAAAGCAGCTTAGGGAATGCACATATGAATTCAGTAGCAACAAAATTAATCAGTCAGTATCTTTGGAGATTCAACAAAATTATGACAAAAATTGAGGAATTTTAGTAAGAAAATCCATAGAAAATGGCTAAGAAGTGTGACGGTTCTAGAATTTAATTTTTCTTGCCAAATTTTTTAGTGTTACAGAAGGTCTGCTGGTTAGTGACAGTTTTAATCACCCCTAGCACATGGGAGATTGCTTTGGATTTATACATATGTTAGAAGATGAGAGCTGGTAATTCTTGTATATCTCTAAAAATATACTACAAACAAAAGGGTGTTTTATGATATATGAATAAGATCTCATTTTAAATGAAAACAAACACCATATACAATTATGTGACTGACTCTCTTGTCTCTAATATTGGATTCTGTTTGGTTGTTCGAGGGCTGTTGGTGTATGAATAGTGCTTCTTTTCCTTAAGACTACTGACAGTTTCTGGCATAACTCCTTCTCTATTTTGACTCATTGTTTTTAAATACCTTGCTCAACAAATCTGTGGTTTGACTCTATAAAGAAGTGCTTTCCAGAAAAGATCTGGGAAGTAAATCAGCATCAGATTATAAGTGAACATTAAAGATGGATTCGACACCTAAACCTGACACATATCTTAGCACTTCTCACCCCCTTTTATTTCTATTCTATTTTCAAACACAAGTAAAGTTAGGTATCTAGATAATACATTTAGAAGTTTGAGATTATTAAAAGAAGAGAAATAAAATAAAAATAGTAGCTGAAACCAGAGATATAACAAGGCAATGTGTCAAAAATAATTGACTCCCTATATTGAGAGCTACCTGATGCCATCTGTGACCAGGAAAGCACATATGTGACTGGAAAGCTCAATGTGTTTGTCTGACCACAGTGATATATATATTCTGACCTTCAACTTGGTTCATCACTTAATCTATCCTCAGTACTTCTCTTATTCTCTTGCCATGTTATCATTCCAAATCATTTCCATATATACATTAACAAAATAAAGAATTCTTCATTTCTATTTTCCTGTGTAGTTTTTGCCCCATGTCTTGACCTTTGTTCCTCTTCAATGTGTCTTATCAATTACTTTTATATTCTTGTTTAATTATAACTTACTTACTGATTACAGCATCTAGAATCTGACCCTCCCTGGGCTTACACTATAAAGATGAGTCCACCGTTAACCAAATTCTGTGTGACTTTCGACATGATTTTCTACATCCTTCAGGGTTTTCACTTACAAAATGGGATACAAAATCAATCTAAAATATTGCTTTCAGTCAGTATTCAATTTGTTAACTCATGTAACCAATTAAAAGTATCAATACTACTTGATTACCAAGGTTTTCAGAGGTCTGCTCTCTTGAATCGAGTATACAGGGAAGCTACTTCCATTAATGAGAATCAGTCTGAAACTAGGAAGTATGAAATGAAATAAACATCCATTTCCATCCATATATCCAACAAATAGTATGAACTTGATCTTCTTTGCAACTGATTGAGATTCAATTGAAAATATTCTCAATATTTTCTTTATCTATTTATTCATTGATGGGCATATGGAATAGATCTATAATTTAGATTTTCTAAATGGATTCTGTGTAGTTATTCTTATATTGACACAGTGAGATGTTGATAGTGAATTCATTAATTAGCACCATTAGTTGAATGAGAACGTAGAATCACTTGTAGAATAGGAGAAACTAGAGTCAAAGAGGTTTCACATATTTGTAAAAAATTCTATGTACATCTTTAATAACACAACCAGTTTGAATTATACCATCTTATACCATGAATTATTTTTTGCTACACTAGAAGATGTATGAATAGTCTGTTATCTATCTATTATTTGCTTTATCTTATTACATTTTATTTTGTCAAAAAATACAAGATACCCAACTGAAGAATTATACTTTCTCTTGAAATAGGGCTTCAATGACGACTTTCAGACCAATGTATCTGTAAACCCAGGACTAGGTCTGACCTGATGTCTCTTATATCTAGAATTCCCTTTGTTCCATAGACGACTCTGCTCCGGACTACCCTAAAGATCATTTAAAGATATTACAGAAAAAATAGCTAAACAAATATGAAAAAAGTTTTCTTACATGGAAGTGTTGGAATATAAAAAGAAAAATAACACATATGTACTGATGTGGATTTACAAACAAAAGTCTATAACAACAATAAATATTTTGTATTATGGAATTCAATGTTAAACATTATGTTTTGTGAGAGAACAATAAAGGTCTCAACTTTATTTTTTAATAGTTCTAATTTCAAATATATTTGCAAGGTTCTTAACAAAAATTGATATAATAATCTCCAGAGTTTTTCTCTATGCAGACTCCCTCTTTCTTTGTATTCTGTCCTGGCATTTATGATAGAAGGAAAATAACAGAAATTTAAAGATTACATTTTCATTGTTTTGTTTTCAGTATTTCTTATATCGCCTTAATTTTGTTCTATTCCTTAAATTGTTTTATTCTTCAAATTATTTTCACCACTCTTTGTGTTAATAATCTTATTAAACTCCTATTTTACAATTATAATACAAACATTCTTCTATAATAAGATTAATTCATAATTAATAATTTATGGTAAGAATTCTAATATTGTATTTGTTTTATGAACAAAATCACATTACATAGTAATATGTAATTGGATTGTAATATTTTACTGTTATTTTTATTTACATAATAACTTTATTCTAGAGTTAGTATCTGATTTTTCCAACCATTTACACAGGAAAATAAAGAAAGTAACTGATTACACTAATGTGACATGAAGAGCCCCTTGGATTTAAACTTTCTTAGCATATGCAGAAATAAGCAATTGCTTTTAGGTAAAATTGTGGTCCTTAGTGTTTTTTACTATTATATTATGTGAGTTTTATTTTAAATTGTATTTCAGCCCACCTGTTATTTTAAGGACTGTTTTATCTATCTTTACTGAAGTATCAGCAAACAAAAGAGACTACTGTCAGTGAGATTTGTGAGGAAATGTCTATAATTTCTACTTCAGAGCAAGAGCTGGTTCTTTAGTAGTGTAAAATGTTTGTACCAACTCAGGTTAGGGCACTAAGAGTCATAGACACATTACTATTTTTATTACTAGTTTCATATATTATTTCATTTTCATTTTTCTCTGCTACATATATAAAATGAAATCTATTTTTAAATTTGCATGTACAGTAGAGAATTCTATCACCACATTGCTATATAGTAGATGTCTATAACTTTTTCATTTTCTTAATATCCAATGAATGACAGCCCCCATTCCTGCTTTCAGGGACCAGCCCAACTGGCTAATACGTGTAGTAACCTAAATTTCATCCCCTCCTTACAAAAAAAGTTTTCAGTCATTGATATTTGTATAAAGTAACAATTAACAGAAAAAAGGAGGCCATGAATTTGAAGGAGAGTGGGGTGGTGTATATGGAGAATTTGGTGAGGGGAAAGGAAGGAAAGAAATGTTGTAATTATTTTATAATATCAAAGATAAGATAAGAAATAGAGGAAATATTAAATGATTCATAACTGATAACTTCATTTGTGTACAAAATAAACTTTTGACATATTTTAAATTCACATTATTATGGTATATTTATTAGCATATTTTATAATTGTTATTCCTGTTGTTTTGTATTTTATTTATATCAGAAGCAATTGTGATTTATTTTCTGGTTACCCAGTATTAGCACATTTTCTACTCGTTTATACATCCATCTTTAAATGTAAGTTTTATAGTTTCATTTGCCTCAATCATATGTTGTTTAATATTTTCTACGCTTCCAACATGTTGCTTAATACTTTTCCCTTTTAACTTGAAAAATCTGTTTATTTTAATGGTTAATATTGCTTTTGACTTTTGTTGATAGGTAAAATTTTTACCTTTTCTTCATTTTAAAATCTCTTCTAAAAGATGATATTTATTATTCATGGGCAATTGTTGTCCTTCATTTCTTCAAGTATTAAATCTTCTTTTCTTCTCTCCTAAAAGATTCTCTGAGAAATGCCCTAACTGTACCATGGAATGCCTCTGTATGGGATATCACCTCTCTTATTCATTGTTCAAAATTCTTTCTGTCTTTAACTTGACTATTTTATTATAATGCATTTTAATTTGAACTTCTTGCAGTTACATGTTATAAAAGATTCTTTGGTTTCCTCGTTTCTCTATCCACCCCACATTTGTGGAACATTTGTCCATTCTCATATTATATAAACTTCTTACTCTTTCTTTTTGTCTTCTTCTCTTGAGACATTCATAAGTCTTATGTTGACTTTTGTGATCATGTTTTTAGTATTCTGAGTCTTACGTTATCTTAATTACTTTTTCTTTCTTATAGATTAATGTTTCTTTGTTATAAGTTTACTGTTTTATAACTGTGCTTAATCAGATATGATGTTCAAATTCTTTATGGATTTTTTTCAGATCATATAGCACATAATACATCTTGAGAGTTTTGTTAGATTCTTTTTTACATTATAATTTTTTTATAGTTTTATTTTGTTCATGCAACTTGTTAATTTTTGTTTAAACTTATTATGCTATTTTGAATTTGTTGCAATCTTTCCATCTGATTTAGTTTAATAAAGGATTGGGATAGACATTTTGAGTGACTAATGATTGGATAAAGAGAAGATATAATAATTTAACCAGTCTCTTAGATTCAGTTTCTGTGGGTAATTTTTTTCATCATGAGCTAATTTTTCCTGTTGCTTCCTGTCTCTTTGGGAAAATCACATCCCCTAACAATCTTTAGATACTCATTGCATATAATAAAATCCTTTACAAATTTGTTATCTAAACGTTCCTGTGAACGTTCATCTTCACATATATGCACATGGATTCCTAGTCTCAAGCATTTGCTTGTTTCTTTTCATCTTACACCTGTGATCTCTACCTCCCTCTGGTGCCTTTTCACTGCACTGCAGGTTCACTGGGACAAAAGCACACTGTTCTCAGCAGTTCCTAAGGGGGAAGTATGCCAGATCCCCAATCATATTCTGAGACAGACAAGACAGAATCCTACCCATCAAAAGGTCTCTGAAAAACTCAAACATTGGGCACACACACACATTTATATGTATATATTCCACTCTTATTTTCCCACAAAGAAAGAAGTCACTGAACTCTATATACTTAAGCCTGCCATAACATGATTACTCTGGAAGAACAACATGCCATCTGGTCACTTTTAGCTGTTACAAACCTCTAGGCATGTCATATAGCCCTGCTCTCATGAGTACTACACTAGAGAGTAGGAGGATATCAAACTCATGAATAATCTTCCTGGATTTAGGACAGCATTTTATTTCTCTAAAAAAAGCCCTTTAGCTGAGATTTCTGTCACATGGAGCCATAATAAAGGGGGAAAACAATGTTTGCCTGGCTGCATACTATTCATAGGTGAAGAAGCTACTTAACACTTCTGGACTTCTCACAAAATTTATATTCCATTATCCATTCAATGTCCATTTGTGAGAAATAAGGGTCTGAACTTAGTGATTTTTGTTTTTACCTCTGTACTTCTAGTTAATTTCACCTATATATATATATCACATGTAATTATAATAATAGAAAATATTAATACTAATATCATTAATAACATAAAATTCTATTGATATTTACAATAGTAATTATATAGACAAATAAAATTATATATATTATTTTAGTTGCATATAATATAGATTCATAGTTTTATTTGGGATGGGAATATGTGAGTAGTATCATTATTGAACTTATACATGGAAAGCCCAATAAAAAACTTTGAAATACATATACGGAAGCAAGAAACACAGCAAAAAAAATGAGTCCTGAATACCTGCTGCTATAACCATAGATCAGTATATCACTCAGCCCTCATCAAAAATGCTTTATTTTGTCATCGATTGTCATTAGCACATAAATTCACAACTGGAAAATGTATAAATGGTGAGAAAATTTGAGCATTTTTTCCTTTAACTATATGTCTTTAGCAAATCCTTCTTCTCAAGAGTCAGGGATCTATTCAGATAAGAAAGTGGAAAGATTCTAAGAGTGAGAGACTGTGGATGACTCTAAGGAAATAGCATCCTTCAGGCACAACAAGACTGATGCACATATGAACTCAGAGACACTGTGACATCATGCACAAGACTTGTACAAATTTAAACGAGACAGAAGTCCAGCATAGAAATAAAAGATGACAAAAAGTCCCACTTCCAAGGAAGCTGTTTGCAGCTAATACCCACTGAAAAAGGAAAAATCAGTTTTCTTCAGTGAGGTGTCATTGGATTTATCAGCTACATTCCAGGGCAAGCCTCATGCCCAAGAATAGTTGCCCAACACAAAATGTAACCCCATGCTTTTTGTGCGGTTTCTTTTTTGTTATTTTTTGTCTTATTGGAGTATTTTTGTGTATTTTGCTTCATTTTATGAAAGAGGCAGAGAGATAAAGATCCTTAAGTACTGGAAGTTGTGTGGGTAGGGAGATGGGAAGGATCTGGGAGGACTTTGGGGAGGGGGAAGATTATGATCAAAATATTTTGCATGAATTATTTAAAGTAAAAGAGGATTTGGTAAAATATATATATATATATTATATATAAAGTACACTTGAACTAACTTCTTTTGATACCATCTTTGTTTAGCCAGAAAGAAAAAAAAATAAACAGAACCTTTTCAAGATGAGATGTCCATATAAACAGAGGTTAAGCTATTAGATAGCAAAAAAATGACATAATATTCCATTCCTCACATCTGTGGCTTCTTATACTAATTGTGTGCCTAGCAATTTGAGTTAATGTATTTACCCAGCATTTTTGTGGTATATATTGAATATGAGAGGAATAAATTTAAATAAGAGTGTCATATTTAGAGTTTCTATTGCTGTAAAGAGACACTATGACCACGGCAATTCATAAAGGAAAACATTTAATTTTGTGGGCTCAATTACATTTTAGAGGTTTAGTCCATTATCCTCATGGTAGGAAGCAAGGCAGCATGTGGGCAGACATGGAGCTAGAGAAGGAACAGAGAGTTCTTACATCCTGAC